>QJNY01000423.1:0-71633 GCA_004155945.1 Monosporascus sp. mg162 | reverse complement strand
AACGGGTTTTTTTTTTTTTTTTTTTTTTTTTTTCAAATCTTCGAATGCGATAACAAGATTTTGAAAAATTACTAGCCTCGAAATATGCTTTAATCGCTTTTTTTAATATCAAGCTTAAGCTTTTAGCATTATATACCTAGGCTTAGAACGAGGGTGCAAAGCGTTTAAGGGGTATGATAAAGGAGAAAACGACTGCGATGCAAAGTAGCGCTAAGTTACCTTCGTTTCTGATCGTATATATCTTTAAAGCGGCAGTATATCTGTATAATCGTACCCCTAAATACGCACTTTTCTGGCAAAGTCCATACGAAGTTTATCACATTTATCTAGCGTACAAAGACGGTGTTATAGTACTTAATCGGAAGCCTTAACAGGCTTACCTGCGAATATTGAAATGGTGCAGGATGCCGGGCCAGGGGGCATGGCTTGGCTGATCAGTTAGTCAGCTCCACATGTGTATTTCTAGGAGCTCTTTTCGCCGGGCGCAACACCGAGACATGTTCACTATCAGTTACTTAGAACATACATACTTATGTTTATTCTAGAATCTGGTTTAATACCGACCTAAATATAGTGTTTTCGTTTGCCTTTATTACCGTTACATTCGGCTATTTTATTATAACCCGCTTCCAAAAAATGCTTTGATCGGAATTAAGTTTTCCCGCTCCAATTTAAGTGGCTGCTAAGGAAAGGATACTGGTTTTTGTTAGCTGCCGACGGATCTCGATTTCCGATTAACAAGTCGGAAAGAACGGAAGGGACGATATTCTAATTAGAAGTATTCCGATACGATTCGACTACGGCCATGGTTAAGATTACGATAACTTAAGTGGCATGCAATTAACGACCGCGATTATGATAAGGATGCGATCTTTTAAACGATTAATAAGAAAAAGCTGTTAAATTAAGTCCTTATTAGGAAAACAGCTTTATTCGGACGACGACGAAAAAGTACGAGTGCGTATAGGCAATTAGCTTTAGAGAACATAAATTGATTACCCAAGTTCTGGACCGATTACGTAATTTAGGATATCATACGCATTAACAGGAAGATTACGTAGTAAGATAAAATATGAAATTTAATTAATAAAGGCTGGAAAAGTTAAGATTACGTCGCTGGCGACGTAGCTATCAGGATTTGGACTGATTAAAACAAGTGTAACGACGATAAGATTAACGATATGGATAGGATAACGAATACGAGCAGAAAAAGAAATAGGGCTGTGGAGCTATTTATTTTGCATGCGAAAGAAAAATATCGAAAAAGGAATAGCGTTCCTTAATACGATATAGAAATTAGGAGCGAAATGTTATAAGATATATTTTAGACCTTTTTGGCGTTATCGGGCAGTATTTTATTTAGTTATTATTAAGCGGTATTATTTGGGATATACTTTTTTTTGTTAAGTTTAAATGTTATAGCGTTTAAGCTGGCAATAAAGGTATTAATTAGTAAATTAGAAAAGGTGTAATTAGATAACCAGCGACGTAGCGATAATTAGGATGAAGCTATTCGGATGGATGGTAAAAAGAGGAGGTTATTTGCTTTTTAAGTCCAAAAGAAAGAGAAAGTATATTTAAGATAATTATCGCGGACAGTTATTTACTTTATGCCTAAATATATTCCGTTTAGAACAGTATTTTAAAACCTAAGTAATTTAAGGATTGGTAGTATTAATTAATTTGAAATAGGTTTTAATAGATTTTCTAGAAACCTATCGAAGCTTTTTGAGATTGTTATTTAGGTTTAATTATAATGCAGATTACTGTTAGTACCGAACTTTTTTTAGCTTTACGAAAAATTAAAATTCTGCTTTAAGTATAACCGCCTAATACCGATTAATAAAGAATTTTTATAATAGTAAATTTAGCGAAATTAAACCTTAAAGTATTAATAGGCCGATTGGATCCTTAAAGCTAGCTAAGGACACGATTATTTAAGTAAATCCTGGAATCGTTATTAATATACTGTAAGAATGAAAGATTATATCAGCTTAAGAGCTTTTAAAGTTATTTATAAAACTAGAAGTATTTATACCAGACGTTATACTTTTTAAATTTATTGATTAGTTTAAGTACGGTTTTCTTGCTGACATTATAAATAAGTTTTCGTTTTTTGAAAATCTTTTCGGATTTATCGGCCTTTCCGAACTTTCGTTTTTTAGGAACTGGAGTTACCGATTGGCTTAAAGAAGTTAATAAACTATTTACGAAATATAAGCTTAAAAAGTTTAAAATAATTGCCGAGTTACTTTACTGGACCGATAACCTTTTTATAAAAAACCGGATTAAAGTTATACTTAATAATATAACTTAATAGGATAAAACGTTTAAGCGTATTTTAAAAACCTTTAAATTGCAGGACTTAAAGTAAATACGTACCGCTAAAAATCGATTAAGGATTTTAACGAAGTAAATTTAACGCGGTATTCCTGATTATATTTATAAATATTTTCTGGAATATGCTGCTAAGGTAAAAAATATCCTAAAAAAAGCCAAGCAAAAAGGCATAATAGTTGTTAAAAACGAATACATTAAAAGCTTACTGAAAAGGTTATCCGTTAACTGTTTTAAAGGGATTTTTAATAATTCGTCCATAAAGCTGGAAAACCTGTACGTAACTAATTGCGATAATACTTCGATATTAATCAAAAATTAGGCCTTAAATAAAGTAGGATTCCTTAAACATAAAGGACGTAAGTAATATTAAGAAGGTATCCGTTTCGACATTAATTAAGAAAAAAAAGAACCGTTTTACCCAATTTAACAACTTAAGTAATAACGATTAAGAAGCCCTTAACCGTAATCAAAAGCGTTTAACCGTTCTGATCAGGTATTAAAGATTACGAATGCGTTATAGGACTTAAAGATCGTATAAGCCGGACAGATCCAAAACTTAAAAACATTTAAAGAAAAAATACGCAACCGAAAGGCAGCCCGGATATTACAGTATTACGCTCCGCTAAGATAAAAAGTACCTTGGATATATAACTATAATGCTAACTCGTCGATTAATACAATTAATTTCTAGCCGGATAAATTTATTCGATTAAATCCTAACCGTGAACGAAATAGATACCGAAATCGAAAAGGTTACCGTAAAGGTTATCAAGGTTAAGGTGGACGCTTTAATAACCTTAATTAAGGTATTTATTGGTTCTATCTAAAGCCAGAATATATTATGCAGAAGTGCCGTTTATTTGTTAACATAAAAACTATAGGACTAGTTTTACTCGCCGACGACGGATATACCATTTTCCTAAAAGCTCCAAAAAATAAAGTTACATTAAGTATAATTCAAGTTTTTTAGATTTTGAAAAGTTGGGTAATTAAGTAGCAAATCCCGATTTAAAAGAAAATTTTAAAATGGATTTATGGTTCGCCAGTATTCCCTGCCCGATTTAAGGAAAAGATGCAGTATTTTGATCGGCGAGACGACATTTTCCGGGAAGTAAATAATTAATTAATTAGCTCCGACCCGGATAATAATAATTTAATTAAACTTTAAAAGCATATTACGATTTTAAAGCCAAATCGACAGGAGCCCGATACTGATTAAAATAAGGTAACCGAAATTAATATGAACTATTTCGTCGATTATGACGGAAAGCCATTTTATAAAAAGGTACCGTTACGTAAATGGTTATGGAGTGACCCCGTCGAGAGCATAGGTACCCGGCATCTGGAGGAAATCAAAGCCCTGGAAATTAACGACTTTAATCAGCCGACCGTACTTACTAACGTTATAATAGCTAAGCGTTCCAGAAATAAGCAAAACAAATTTGGAGGCGTAAAAAGGAACAAAACCGAATACGAAATTAATAATGACGAAGTAATATACGAAAAACCTTCGTTTTATAATATGGAAATCGGCGCTTAATAAATAATACTTCCTAAACAAATGCTAATACCCCTTAAACAAACGATATTACCTAAACGGATAATACTCTTACCTATAAAGGTTTAATCGATAAATATGTAATCAAATTTTAGAAGAAAAAGATCCGGGAAAACCAAAAAAAAAAAAATTTGAGATTATTTAGTCCGAATTAATCGAGGTTTGCCCAAATTTCAGAAAGGCTTTTAAGAATTTTATGGCCGCTAAAATTCTAAAAGCACTTAATTGAAAGAATAAGAAAACGATTAAAATATCCGAACCGAAATGCAAGGATCAAAAATTTTAGAAGCAAAAAAATCCGTTAAGATCCTTACTATGGATATCGGTTACAAAGTAAAAAGCTAAAAAAAAGCCAAAATTTTATCGATCCAGCAATGCAATCCAGCTAAATACATTACCTCCTTGTTTAAATTAGCAATTAAAGTAAGCCGCGGAAGTGGTAAAGACCTAATTAATAAAGTTATCGATATTAAAGCCGAATTAAGCGTTATAATTACGTCGTACATTAAACGATATAAATTAACCATACGACAAACTTTCGTATCTTTTTAGGCTTTAATTCTTAAAAAAGAATTTTATTTAAAGGCATAATTAAAGCTTCCGTTTGGTGAGCTGGCCGATTAGTTACTATTCCTTTATTTGTCGTCAATAACTATTACGCTGCGCAACCATTAATCCTGGGACTTAACTTTATGGCCAAATCGAAAACAACGTTTAATATAAACCCGGACGTAATAAAAAGAACTCTAAAGTTTGGCCCGTCGAAAATCATTATCCTTTTAGTTTTTGCAAAACGAATTACGCGCAATATCCGTACTAACGAAAATCTTAAAAAAAAGCAGCCGGTAAAACAATAAACAGCTTTATTAGCAAAAGCAGGCTTACGAACAAAAGGATAAATAAGCAAACTATAAACTCTTATATCTTTTCGGTTAATAATACTTGCGCTAATTAAAACGTGAAAACGATGTAGAAAGCTATTAATAACAAGCTGGAATCCGGAAATAAAATCTTAGGCCAGTTTAACGACGAAAAACTGGCGCATGCTTGTCACGGTAGGGCTTAAGTCAGGTGTAACCAGTTTATTCCTATGGGGTAGGGTCAGGACAAAACAGACTCTTGTCCTTCTATAAGGATAAATAAGAGCCTAGGGCCCTTATATGGAATAAAGGCAGTAAGGGGTTCAAGTAAGGAGGGTGGGTTACGTAAGGTGTACCAGCTCCAGGCTGTTAGGCCTGCTATAACAATTATCTTCCCCTTTTTCTGTAATGCCGGCCCGGCATTATGTATATATATAATAGGTAAGGATAATATCGTTAAGTGATATATCTTTGTTATTGTAATCTGGGTTATCTAGGGTAAGGTTTGTTATGCTTATGAATGTATATGATAGTTTTAGGCAACCGCCTTATTTTGCGTTTGTTTTTACTTATAATTAATTTAGTTCCGTACATATATATATAAATACTGCGCAATTTTCCTAACTTTTTAACTGTTTTTTTCCTTTTGCAAACTTAATACCATTTTATTTTGTGTTCGTTAAAGTACTTTATATTCGTTTACCTTTCGGATTTTAATTATACGTTTTTTATCCTTATTTTTTCGTTTTTAAATTAATTATTATGTCTTTTCGAAATTAAAGCAAGAAAATACGTAACCGTTATTATAGTTTGCGTTTTTATAGCGTAATTCTTATTTCCGTTATTTACGTATATCGCTCTCATTTTGGCAAGGCCGAAAATGCTTTCCGTTTTTACCGAGATTTCCATTTTAAGATTTCCAATACGTTTATATTCCTGGATTCCTTTGCTTATATTAGCTGCTTTGGTAATTATAATATATACGAACCTGTAAATTGATTTGCCGTTTATTCGCGTTATTTTTACTAACGTATCGGTTATTTTTGAAAATGCTTTATTGCTATAATTTTCGATATAATCTATTTTTAAAAATTTATCGAATACTCGATTAAGATGTTCGACCAGTAGGGCAAGGACGACGATGTAAATCCTGTTTAAGGTGCAAGTTTTAACCAACGTATTCTTTCCGTTACTGCTTAATAACGCCTCGTTTAGGCCTTTTTCCGAATGCTTTTTATTTACCGGGCAAAGTTTGTTTTAACCGGCAAGGTCGGTACTATTGCGGTAAATCGCCTTATTTTCCTTATCGTTCCGGACGTAGTTTATTAATATTTTATCGGTTCTAGG
Organism: Monosporascus sp. mg162; assembly: GCA_004155945.1. Classification (NCBI taxonomy): domain Eukaryota; kingdom Fungi; phylum Ascomycota; class Sordariomycetes; order Xylariales; genus Monosporascus; species Monosporascus sp. mg162. The sequence continues at coordinate 65,528 of QJNY01000423.1, read as the reverse complement.
TGGTTCGTCGTAAGTATTAGTTAGTGGTTGCTAGTCGCCGTACCTTATTTTCCTTTCGTTATACGGTTTCCGCGCTTTTGGCTGTAAGTACTTCCGATATTCCAGCAATTTTGTTCCGTAACTAATAGGATTAGCCTGCTGTTAAAAAGAAGGCTTACCGTCGCTAGACGTTTCCGTATTTGCTGCTTAAAAACCGCGGTTTTGGTACCTAGCTTATAGTTTATATAGCTTTTATTTAAAAAATAAAAGGAGTTTTCCGCCGTAGCGATAATACCTTTTGGTTTCCGTTCGGAAATAAATGGTAATAACTGGAATAATAAACTGGTTCGTTTCGTTATGGATGTGCGAAACGTTTTAGCTTAATTCGGTAAGGTTTTAAAATAACCTCGAACTTTTTAAAAAATTAGGTTCGATTTTTAATATTACAATTAAAGATATATAATTCGTATTGTTTTTTATAGTAATTTTATAAAATTTCCGGGGCGGTATTATTAACGTTTCGGTATTTCTTAATAATAAAAATATCTTTATATAGCTATTAATTAATTTGTTTGATAGTTTTAAGTTAACAAAATAACCTATTTTTTCGTTATTTCTGTCGTCGATGATACCGGGTAATAGCTTTTTGGGCGTTCTGTATATTTTCGCTATTAATTTATTAATTATATTTGAAAGGTTAATTTATTTAATTTATTTTGTATTATAATTGCCTTTAAGAAATACGTTAACTTACGACGTTTTTAACCTTTTATTCGGTATTTCTTTTTAATTCGTGTATTATTAATAAATAATTAATTTTAGTTATTTAAGATTTTAATAGTTAAATTAGAAAAATAAAGTATAAACGGTCATATTATTAAAAAAGAGTTAAGCGATATACCTGGAAACCGACTTTGCCAATACCGCGGAATGGTTTAATATACTTAAAAGCTAGCTTGCGGTACTTAATCCTTAAGTTTTTTGTTAACAGTCTTACTATTTATCCTATTTTAAGGGTAAAAGATTTATGCTTGTTATTGTAATATTTCTTATACGTTTCGGTTGTTTCTTGTTATCGTTCCCTTAATTTTTTTCGTTAGCTTTTAAATTTTGATATATATTGCAGGAACCCTTATTAAGGTGCCTTAATTTTCGAGAAATGTCTTAAATTTAGGTCTGTATTTATATAAAGTTTTAAAAGGGGTTTTTTCAGTAATATTATTAACTATAAAATTAATTATAAAGAAAGTTTCGGGTAATAACTTAAGCCAGGTTAGCTGTTAGTTTCCGATAAAGTAATGAAAGTAACATTCGAATATTTGGTTTATTCTTTCCGTCTGCCTATCGGTTTAAAGGTAAAAAGTAATCGAAAGTTTTTGTTTAACTTTAATATAATAGCAAAACTTTTCTCAAAATATATTAGTAAATATAAAACTTTTATCAGAAATAATCCCTATAAAGGTTTTATAATAATATTCGATTTTTCGATAAAACAGTTTTGCAAATTTAACATTAATAATAATAATAGCAACTATAAAAAGAAATATTATTTTTATAAATCGGTTTACTATTATTAGGATAATATTAACCTTACAGCCTTGTTTTTAATTTGTCATAGGGCCGGTAATATTTCGCTTTGCTTTCGAAGCAGATAATATAATTCTTAACGTAATTTCCTACGTCTTTTTTTAAGTTCCGCCAAAAATATAATTATTTAATTCGTTATTAGGTCCTTTTTATACCGAAATAATTAGCAAAAAGGTTATCATAGTACATTTCTAGGATTTGGTAATATACGGCCTTTTCGTTTAAGATATATAATCGATTTTTGTATTTAATTAATCCTTTAATGCCGATATTCTATTAAAGATTTATAAGTATATCGTTTGCGAATCCTTTTTAAATTTATCTATATTCGGGGTTACGTTTTTAAATAATACGAATAAGGTTAAAAAATGTTTCCGAGATTGATGATTGGGCTAAGTCTAATAATGTTTCCGTAATTTTTAATTTGGTTAAGCCCTAACTTGTTATACGCGCCCGTCTATACGTAATTACCTAAGTTAAAACCTTACGTTTTTCGGGCGTTTTCTTTGTAAAAATACGGTTAACTAATATCTCCGGTTCGGAATATATTGGGAATAATTTAAAATTTACCGTTAACTTCCTTTCGAACGTAAGTTCCAGTATTAAATTATTCGCCCTTTTCCCTATATAATTAAAGCGTTTCGAAATTAAATTAATCGGGTTTCGCTTTTTTAACTAATATCTAATTATAAAACCGAAAAATGCAAGTAATATATATTACCGGGCTTATTTATTATTAAATTTGGAAATATTTATAAAGTTCTGTAAGTTTAAATAATTTAATTTAAATTTTACGGTATATTTATTACCCTGTAAATAATAACGCTAATATCGGAAAACTTTTATAATGGTTATTATTTCTTAATCGGGCGTTTTATAATTCAGTTTTATATGGTTAAACTTTCGCAACTAAAACGTAATTAAGTACTATCTTTCTTAATTATCTTTCTGTAACAAAGTTCCAAATATAATATATGTTAAGGCGTCGGTTTTTACCAATATTTGCTTTTTAAGGTCGAAATGCATTAAAAAAGTACCTTATTAAATATAGTTACGAACTTTTTAAAAGTTCCTTTCGTTAGTTTATTTAAAAAATTTTGCTTTAATTTCCTTTTTAATATAGGTTTTTTTAAATAACGAATTAAAAAAGCTACAATTTATAAAACTTTTTATTAAAATAGCGGTAAAAGTTATAAAATTTAATAAATTATTATATAGCATAAATGGATTCTGGTTTCGGTTACTTTTAAATAGTTTTTACTTCAGCCGGGTTTATAAAGATTCCGTCTTTTAAAATTACGTATCCAAAAGATTTAACAGAAAATTAATAAAATTAATATATAAAAAGTTTTACATAAAAATCGGCATTTTATAGCTTCCCAATTACCTTTTGCCGGTATTTTATTTAAAATATTTTATTTGTCGAAAAGATTAATATATTATTAATGTAAATTATATAGACATAATTAGAAATGTTTTAAAACGTTTAGTAAATATAAATTCAAAAAGTGGTAAAGGTATTAATTAATCCTATAAGTAAAATAAAAAATTTATAATGCCTATAACGTATACGAAACGTCGTTTTTTATTTGTTACTTTCCTTAATACGGATTCGATAATAAGCATTTTTAAAATCGATTTTGGAAAAAACCTTAACTTTTACGATACGGTTAAATAATTCCGAAATAAGTGGAAGGGTATAACGATTTTTAATCGTTACCTTGTTAAGTTTACGGTAATTTACATATAAGCGTAATCTTTTATCCTTTTTAAGTACGAAAAAAATAAAGGTTTTAATAAGGTTAATTAACTTCTTAATTTTGCTGCAAGCTTTTATTTATTCGATGTAAACTTTTAACTTCTGTAATTTATTATAAATTAAAAAATATATGAAAAAATAAAAAGATTTAATACCAGGTAAAAGATTAATTGTATAATCCGTTTCCTTTCGACTAAATAAAGTATTTGCATTATTAATATTAAAAGATTTGCAGAATTTCGAATAATTTCAGAAAGATTTTTAATAATTGTAAGCTTCGAAACCGAAATGTCGTTAGATTCGTTTTTAATATATATTAACTTTAGTAAGGTAATAACGGCATAATAAGTTGCCCGGTTTTTGCAAACTTTCGCGAAAGTTTTTAGCGAAAATAATTCGAAAGATAAAGTATAAAAACCGTAATATTATTAATTTAAATCCGAATTCAGGATAATACGTTCGCCTGTTAATATTACTTATAATAGTAAAATAAAACTTCGGTCCTTTTTTAAGTTTCGATTAATAATAATATAAAGGCGTTTAATTTAACGGGTAGTTTTTTTTTTCGAAAAATAAGTTTAAGTTAATAAACTTCGTACGTAAGAATAAATATATTTCCAAATATATTTAAGCTAAGAGTTTGAAAAAGGGTTTGTATTAACTTATACTTTAAAACAAAACTGTAATTGATTAAATCGATAGGAGCGCAACAATCTAAATTAGGATTAATATATATGATATTTTTTTTCCTGGGGAAATAATTATATATAAGGTATGAAAGGTACGCGAAATAGGAACGAAAGGGTAAAGATTAGGTTTAAGTTTAATTGCTATATTTAGGCTTTTAGTTCGTTTCCTTGTTCTATTTTTTTAGGGTAATAACGTCGAATATGACTTATTTTATTATATTTAAAGCAAACGTTATTATTAAAGGTAAGGGTCCGTTTTGGCTGTAAAGTAAAAAGTTAAGCTTTTGGTTTTAAGGTTTTATCGTTAGTAATATAATCGTAAGGCCGGTTAAAAATTAAATTTTTTCGATTTTTTTAAGATTTTCGTCCTTTTTAATTATTACGGCCTTTTTAATTAGAAAAAGGATTTTGTTAAAGTTTTGTATTAATTTTGTTATTAGGATAGTTTCGTTTAATATCCGGATTCTTATTATTATTCTCTCGTTAACGCTTTCTGCTGGTTGTAAAACTGCAATCTCCTTTTTTAGCGTTTGTTAAAAAGTTCTATTATCGAGCCGTTAGGTCTATTATATTATTACGTTTTTAAGGTAGGTAATTTATATATTTTACGATATCTTATTTAAAGGCTGGATGTAACTTGACGTAATAAAAATTTGCCCGGTTTTCTTTTAACTTTTAAATGGTTTGCTAACTTTTTAATAATACAAGGTAATAATCGAATTTTTGGGAATTTTGGCCCGGTTATTAGCGGGATTCTCTTAAATTATCTGCTAGCTTGGTTTTTAGGTTTTCCGATAATCGAATATGTAATTTGTTTATACTTTAAACGTTTTTTAAATTTTTTTTAAACGTATACGTGTTTTAATAGTTCCGAATTTGATTCGTATATTAAAAAGTCGTTTGTAATTTTGTTTTATTTTGTTTCGTATAAATAGGATTTTAGTTTATTTTTTTTTTCGAAACTTATATAACGAATATTCGAAAATTATTTCGTATTTTTCGATTTAGAATTTTTATTTAGCGTAATAAAACCGGAAAAATAACTTATCGTATTCGAATTAGATATGCTTTCCTAAATTTATATTTAATTCCGATTTCGAATTATTTAATGTTCGTTTATAATTCGAAGTAGATATATCTTAATTATTTTTTAAGTTAAATGGATTACCCGAATTATGAAATAAGGGATTATCTTTTTGGCGAGTAAATCGTCGATTCTTCTTTAAGGCCTTTAATAAGCGGGTTACTTTTTTCGCTAACGCAGCTAGTTTGGAGCGTTTACGTCGTTGTTGTTTTATCTTTTTATTATAGCGTTTTTTTTGCTTTTACGTCCGATTGCTAAATGTTATAGGGTTTTAATTGTTTGAAGGTATATACTAAGCTTCTGAGTAAGGGCCCGTAAACGTATCAGCCGAATTTCGTTAATGTTCCCGGCTGCTTTCGCCAGGGTTTATGTAATAGCTTTCTGAAAAGCCTTAGATAAAAAATTCGGCCATTATATTGCTGGAAGATATAATTGTAAAGGTATTAATAAAGGTATTAAGTAGTATAATTGCTATAATTAGGGTTACAGGTAACTTTAAGGTAAAAAAGTTTGAATTGTTACGGTAAGGCTTAAGTTAGGTATAACCAGTTTATTCCTATGGGGTAGAGTTAGGATAGAACAGACTTTTGTCCCTTTATAAGGATAGATAGGAGCCTAGGGCCCTTATATGGAATTAAGGCAGTGAGAGATTCAAGTAAGGAAGGTGGAGTACGTAAGGTGTGCCAGCTCCAGGCTGCTAGGCCTGCTGTGACAATGCTTTATATGGAATACTGTAAAACGAAATGTAATAGAAGATTAACAATAATCGGACCGTCCAAATTAATACGATGTATAAACCCAAATAAAAGAAAGTAATCCCTGTCGACGATGCACCTATTAATAAATCAATACCTCCTAAAGATTCGAATTAAAAGGCTAAGGAACTCGAAAAAATTCAGCAAGCTATTAATCAAAATAACGAAAAACCCGATAAGCCTGGCATATCTTTAGCTGCTTTGTTCCTTAGATTTACTAGTATACCCCGAAAGACCCGATTTATTAAGAAACGTACCGACGAAGTTTTTAATTAGTTAAGAAACAAGTTTACCCGTATAAAAAAAGCCTTTTTTAAGGAAATACCTTTTCGTAAAAAAACTGCTTTAACTTAAGATTGGAAAAAGTATAATAAAATTAAATCAAATATCGTACCAGATTATAAAATTGGAACGATTTCTTATAAGGCATAACAAGCTAAGGGCATAATAATGCCGGCAAGCATTAAAAATAAGCTGATCGAAATATTGCGAATACGTATCTAGCAAGGTATCCTCGAACAATCTTATATTGCATACAGGAATACTTGGTTTTTAGTCGAAAAAAAGAATGGTAATATCGAACTGATTAATTCAGCAACTAAACTAAATGCTGTTACTTTGAGAAATACCTTTATACTGGATAACTGCGCCGAATTTTCTGCGGATTTTGCTATATATTCCTTAGTTACCTTGGTAAACTTCTTTTCAGGCTACGATCAAGTTATTTTAACTCCAGTTAGCAAAGATCTTATCATTTTCGTGATACCGTTAAAACTTTTAAAGTATACCATTATACTTTAAAGGTTTACTAACTTTATAGCTTATTTCTGCCGTATTGTTAAAAAGATTCTGGACGATTTAATACCTGATATAACCCGGCCATTCGTCGATAACGTTAAAGTTAAAAGCCTAAAAATTAAATATAACAATAAGAAAATCTTTCCAGGAATTCAGAAATTTGTTTATAAACAGATCGTTAACATAAACAAAACCCTTTTTAACTGCAAGCTTGCTGGTACGACGATTAGTATAAAAAGGTTTTAATACTATCAATAAATAACCGTTATAGTCGGATTTATCTGCGGAACGAATGGGCGGCGACCAGATATAACTAAGATAAAGAAAATCCTAAAGATTTAACTATGCAAGAACGTTTCGGAAATTAAAGCTTTCCTAAGCATTATCGTTTATTATCGAATATTTATTACGTATTTCGTTATTAAGATAGAACTTTTTATACGTTTATCTCGGAAAAATCAACCTTTTATTTAGGACCCCGATTAAAATTGCGTAATAAAAAGCGTTAAAAAACGATTACGATTATACCGACTTTAATCACCTTAAACTATAGCTCTAAAGCCGGAAAAATTATTATAAGAATAAATGCGAATAAAAAGGGCTATAAAAATACTTTCGGCCAATTGATTAATAAAGTGGAACATCCCGTGCGCTTTAAAAGTGGTACTTGAAAAGGTGCTAAGCTAAATTACGACGCTGACAAACTGGAATATCGAATTGTTTTCAATATTTTAAAAAAATTCCGGAACTACATTTATAAAGTTCGATTCGTACTGGAAACTGACGTTAAAGTACTGGTAGCCTAGATTAATAACTTCTTAAACTTTTTACTTGGTGCTATAATTATTCGTTAAATTGCTTGGATAAAGATATTCGATTTCGAGATTAAATATATTCCCAGCAAAAAGAATATAATAACGGACGGGTTATTCCGAAAGTTACCCGAAGCTTTTAACGCGTTAAACGATTAATGGAAAGGAAAAGTCGATAACTTTATTAATATTTAACTTAATATTATTCGGCTTAACTTTTTTTTTAATTAGTATAGCCTTTATACCTATTGATACAGATCGGCGACAAGGATTTTTTATTAGGAACTGGTTTAAGAAATCGCAAAAGTACGTTAGGTTTTTAACGATATTGGATTTCTCTAATCGGCTCGATAATGCTTTAAGAAAAAGAGAAATACTTTTAAATCCGAAGCGTTAAATTACTTTATTTAGGACGGTATTTTTTGGCGCAAAGCCAACAAGAAATACGGCAGCCGGCGAATAGTTGATACCAAATAAAAGCGATTCGTAATAATTACGTAATGTTATAAGGATTATGGCTATAAAGGACGAAATTCGACTTATCGTCGTATAGCAGCTTTGTATTATTAGCGTAACATATTTAGCTATATTCGGAAAGCAGTGCTTACGTATATTAAATGCCAGAACGTAGCCGATCGACGCTTCGAAAAATGTTATGAATTTTCGTAGCTAATTAATATAGCTGTTATTTAGGTAATCGATATCCAGTTTATGCTTAATAATAATAGTTATAAAGCTACGGCCGAAACTAAATGCGAATTGTTAGATTATTTGGAAGTTAAAACCTTACGATTAATTACGTTAATAGTAATTAAAAAGTTTTTAAACGAATACGTTTTTTATCGATATGGTATCCCGATTAAAATTAAGATTAACGAAGGCTTAAAGAATAAGAGCGAGGTTATTAAAGCCTGCGACGTATTAAGAATTAAAAGAAAAGTTGGTACCGCGTATATAGCCCGGCGACAAGGCTTAGTCGAAAAAGGATACGTTCTGATCGTTAAAGTTTTAATAAAGGACGAATAAGATTAGCAAAAGATGGGTTAAGTTTTTGCCTAAGATGGTCTTCGCCGATAATACCATTAGGAAAAGTTATGGCTTTAGCCTTTATAAATTGTTATACGGATAGAAAGCGTTTTTACCGATCGAGATAGTCCTGCCGATATGGAAAATTATGACTTAGAACCTAGATACGCCGAAAAAAATATTGATTACGTAAAGGATTCGGCTTTTAAAAAGGAAAGCTAAAGATATGGCTAAGGTTATTAAAGTAATCGCTAATTAACGCCGTAAAGCAGCTAGACTGGCGAATGAAAAGGATAAGAACAAGATAAAAAATAAACTTTTAAAAGTAGACAATTTGATATTATTATATAATACGTTACGATATATAAATATATTTAAAAATATAAAGCTAAAATACTATTAGATTAACCGGTATTTAATTAATAATATTATTGGTTTAGGTATTTATTATTTGAAAGAAATTAATAGGACGAAATTAAAAGGTATTTTCCTTGTTAATAACTTAAAGCAATTTATAAAAGATGAAAAAGAAAATTAAGAACCGATTAATTTATAAAAAAACGATTAAACGAAACCATTTTTTGATTAGCCTGACGATACAATATCGGATATTTCGGATATTGCGAATGTCGAATTATTTAAAGACTGGCAGCTTAAAGCTTTAGAACTTGTAAAAACAAATATTAAGGTACAAATATTTAATGGCCGATTTAAAAGTTATGCGGTTGTAAACGATAGCGATATAACAGAAACGACCCGATTAGAAAAACGGAAGAAATTAACGCGATTAAATGCGAAAAACTAAAATATAGTAGTTGTTTTGAATTCCTTTAAGCTTTTTTAAGCTTTTATACGTTCCCTTGAATTTTTTTATTATCCCGTTTACCGATATTTTATATGATAATTATTATGCTTTACTTTAATTAATGCGTCCAGTTATATTTGCCTGGAACCGGGGATTAATAACACGTTTTTCCACCTTATTTCGAAGTTAATCTTTATCGAATATTTTGATAATAGAACAAATTTTTACGCGAATATCCTTTTTGATGCGTGGCAATCGGAAAAAGTTAACTTTAAATACCTTAAACCGTTCGTCCCGGAAGGTATAATTACGCCCTTCGATAGATCCGATACAGTTATTACAGGTCCCGTTAGAAAAACTAAGAATCGACCAGTACTTAAAGAATAGATATATTCCGTATTAATCAAGATGTCCCGATATTATATATCGTTTTTCGCAAAGTTCGTAGGGTACTAGGTTAGGTATACCGAATGCCTGAATAAATAGATTAGTAACGTATTTAGGATTTTTAGTAAGGGTAGCTATAAAGTGACCCAAAGAATTGGCCCGATAAATTTTGACGTATACTGGATAAGTTATTAAGTTTTCTATTAACTAAAGGTATTTAATTATATTAGACTGGATATTTACAGCCGTTTAGAAGTTTTTACCCTCGATCTGCCATTGTAAATATCGACTAGTAGTTGGATTACTAATAACGCTAATAAATATAACTCCGAATATTTGTATTAATAAGCGAATTTTATTAACGATATTACGAAAAAGCCCAAGTTCTTACCTCGATATGCTTGAAAGTAATATGGTATATAATATTATTATCATTCCAAAACTTGGTTACGTTTTAAGCATTATTAAGATGGATACAGCGAAGACGTAACGCTCCGATGTTAATATATGGCCCAGGAACCCGATTAATAATACGTAAAGCTGTTGGGATTATTAAAGCTGTTGATAAAACCCTAGCGATAAAACTGTTACGGGGTATCGATATATTAATTGGAATAGGGATAGCCGATACTGATCGCCGACCACCAATTATCTGTTTAACGATACCAAGGATTGGACTGGGCGTTAAAGATATCTTAGCTACCTTTGTTAATAACAGTATATATCGAACTGGCTAAGGTCTTGGAAGTAGTGGATTATTTATAACCGGTATTTCTAGTAGCAGAATATTTTGATTAAGGTCTATGTTACGGAATTTGTACTAGAAGATAAGGACAAGGTTAAGAATGGATAGTTAACGATATATTAGGTTCTATAATTTGCGAACGTTATCAGGATTATATAAAGGTTTTAAATTCCGAATATTACTCAAAAGCTTATTAATACGACGGGTTAATAATTTAAAAAATATAGACGAGTTTAATACCGCCAAAATCCTATGACGTTAATTAGAAATTTGGTTTAACTTATTGATATTAACCTTAACCTTAGGATCGACAGGCTTCTTAATACTAGGATTTAAAGGTTTGTTACCTAAATCAAACCTTTTTTTTATAAACGATTTTTTTATAGCATAAATAAAATTACTTAAATTTACATTTCCGCGAAAAACCTTAAGGATTATGTAGATTTAATAACTAACGAAAAGTTATAATGATATTAATTAGTGCAACGAAAATAATTATGTATTTATATATATGTTGGGTTTGAAAGGAAAAATTAGAATAATATTGCAGAAAAGTTGCCAAAAAATATGGGTACGAAAAACGAATACATACATCTGATTAAAGAAAGCGACGACAACGGCACCTTTCTATATAACTTCGGATAAAATTTTCTGGGATTTCTTCGACGCATACGTTTTATTTACAAAAATTCGGTACATTAACCTTAGATGTATTTAACTAGTTGGACGTACAAGTTACTGGTAGATTCTGGCGAATTTCTGTACCTATATAACAATTATACCTTAATACCTGCAAAGTATTTATACCATACCAATATACCTATATATATATATTATATATTATCCCTAGTTATTACTATTATTCCCAAGTTATTTAATACTATACCTAAGCATATTGATTAGTATATCCCCAGTTATTATATTATAATCCAAGGAACGTATTATGTAAGGTAAAGGCGAAAGGTCCAAAAAGTTAAACATTTCGGATTTTGGAAAGTTTATAAAATCGGCTAATGTACCTATATAGGAAAAAGATAACATAATATAATTCCTTAAAAAGATGTATAACAATAGTTTTACCCTTTACCTCGTAAAAGAAGTTACGCCTTAAATTCGTCTTAATCGGCTTATTTTTATATAGCTAAGGGATATAAACGGTTAACGTTGATGGAGAAATATTAACCCGTTATTATATTAGTTAACAGAATAATACAGTAACGAAATAGCTGGATATTTATAGCAAACTCTTATAATCGTTTAAAACAAAACTTACCTACGTTCTGAAAATGTTACTGCTTTTATCTAAATTATCGTTTAGGACGCACTTTTAAAAATCATCACCGTTATTCCAGAAGCTGGACGAGTAATTTTATATAGCAAGTCCAGACCAATCCTTAATAAAACCCAGGAGGCGATTAATACCAGTAACCTGAAATATATATAATTTATCGACTAAATTAAACTTCCGATAAATAAAAATTTATTAAGGTACTAAATTAATATGTTATACGACCGATTAAAGCATTTGGTGCTGATATTCGATATTTATGCCACCGAGAATTATACCTAATTATTTTACTTTAACTCTACCAAAAAGCGTAAAGAAAATTAGGACTGGATAATCCGCTTGCGCGTATGGTAATCGTTAAAATACTTACTTAAATTAAACATTATATTTACGGACTATAAATTGCCTATATCTTTTATATTATTACCCGCAACCCTACAAAATAAAGAAACAGAATTATAACCGAAGAGACAGGATTTGGCGAATATCGAATAAAAAACAGTATTACCAACATAATTAAAGCATTTCTAGGCCTAAAACTAAAAAAGAAAGACGTTAAAAAAAAAGTAAGAAAATAACTTAAAAACCTTCCGTTCTTATTAACTAAGCAAGATAACGATAAATCAAACTTTGATTAATTTGCCCGATTATTTTATAATAAATGACGTTAACTAAAGCTACGTCTTAATTAGTCTTAGCTATCATCCGTAAGATCATCTCCGATATTAATACCCCCTTTCCCATCAATTTAAACTAGCCCATCGGCATATAAAACTATACGTCCTAATCTAAGACCTAGGAAATTACCATTCGAAATAAAGTACAAGCCCCGACCGAAAGTTGGTGATCAGCGAGCAATAGCTATGGTACAAAGTCAATATATCACGCTGTATAAGTAAATAGGAGATATAGTCGAAGATGCCGGGCAAAAACCTAAACCATACTTCCTACAAGGATGGCCAGCCTGGGCTAGGTGCAAGTTTCTAATCAATACGGAATAACTAAAGAACAAAGCTTAAAAAAGCAAAAAAGGGCTAAGCAAAAAGAAAATCTAGCCAAACGGCGAGAACGAAATTCTGAATTAAGAATAATAAAAAACAATCCGCGTAAGCGCTAACTAAATTAATTAATAAGTTTTATGTAAGGTTTATGGCGTTAAAAGTTAATTGCGTTATATTTTTATTTATTTCTCAAAATAAATTAAGGACAATTTTATTTTAAGAAAAGAAGGTTAAAATGGTACAAGGTGCCGGGCTAAGGAGTATGGCTTGGCTGATTAATTAATCAGCTTTACATATGTATTTCTAAGAGCTCTTTTCGCCGGGCGCAACCCCGAAACATGTTCACCATCAGTTACTTAAAACATATACACTTATGTCTATTTTAAAGTCTGGTTCAACACCGACGCAAATACAGTGTTTTCGTTTGCCTTCATTACTGTTACACTCGGCTATTCTATTGTCACCCGCTCCCAAAAAATGCTCTGATCGGAACTGAGTCTCTCCGTCCCAATTCAATATATAACTATATGGCCTATATTATGACAGTTGCCGCCATAAAAAAAGAACGGAAACTTTAAAAGCTACACTCCAAAGCATAGATTTGGTTTCTCGTCGGTTATCGATTTACGAATATCTACGAGATCTGGAACCCGTTAATCAACAAGGTTATCGCTATTCGAAACCTACAATTTAACGACACGGCTACCTCTTTAAGTAATATCAAAAACTTAAAAAATAACTTTTTGAACGTTATAAAAAAATAGCTATAAAAGCTATTACAATAGGTAAAACTACTTGATTAGAGCCCAGGTTATCTAAATATACAGATTTATAAAAAAACGAAAATCAAAGCAGAACAATTTAGCTACGGGTTGGACAAAAAGAGTAGTTTTGAAGTGGCATAGACATACGACACGTACGGAATAGAAAAAATAAGCTTATTTGTATAGGACTAATTATTTTTATACGACCGTTATATTTGAACCATTTCCGTTTCCTGGTTTATTACCTTTATCAACGTCTGCTTTAATAACTGCAGCGATTATTACGCTGGCGGAAGTTGGAAAAGTAACTTTAAGCTTTTATCGTTGTGTTTAACCTAAAGTAACAGTAAAAAACGAAGGCACTTTACGGGTTGTAAACGTAAGCTTTCCGTACGTTCCGCGTCGAAAAGATAATTATCAGTACAATTACAAAATATAGAAAGCCGCGTTTAACGTAGGACAATAAGCTTACTTTGTTAATACGATTGGTAATCGGCCAGTAAGTTAAGAAAATTTAATGAAATTAATTACCTGAAATACGCGCTACTCTGATCGGAAAAGTTTCGATACGAAAATATATAAAATCTCTAAATCGCGAAACCGGGTATATAGGCGCGACTTACAGCCACTCCCGCAAGGCTATAAAAAGCTAAATATATATGTTACAAATTAGGACCTGTTTTCCCTGTCTGGGCAAGGATACGCTACGGTTAAACTCCGGAAGCAGAAGTCTTGGCATTTTAATGTGATCTGGAGAATCTGGTAGATCTGGACCAGATTACATAGATCCAGCAGATCTACAACATACCCATAGAAAATAAAAGGATATATAACGGATGGGCTTCCTCAATAAATAGCGCTTACTTAGTTTCGCTCCATAATTATTAATTTAGGTCTTTAATTAAAGGTAACGTTTTACGAATAAGGAAAAATTCCGCAAATCTTTTTAACGAATAAATTACTGAATTATTTTTCGCCTTATTGTTATCTACAAATTAAGAACCTATTTCGGATATTGCTTATACTTCTGGGAGGTTATGTGATAGGTTCGTTACATTTTGATAGTTCTTTAATTAATAGCCGACGAATGGTTTAAGGTCTAGTTGGGTACAAGTTTGCTTAAACTTGGTAAAGACGATATTACAGAACGTCGTTTAGAAGATAAACGATATATCCGATCGCCATTATTAGCTACTAAAGGATCGATACCTGGATTAAAACATTTTACTCTTTATTAAAAAATCTTTTATTTTTTTTTAATATTTTTTTTAAATTTTTTTTTTTTTTTTTTTAGCAATATAGCTCCTTTTAGTATTTAGTTTTAAGAAGGACCTTTTTCGTTCTAACGACGACCTTTTCCGGCCCTTAAAGAAATTATTAAAGTCTAGGAAAACGAACTAGAAGGGGAAAAAAGGAAACCGACAGCCCGAAAGGCAAAGAAAAAGAATTTACGATTAATAATTAATTGCGTATCTTTAAGGGCTGAATTTTAGGAAGTAAGAAGTAAAAATGTTAAATTCTTTCGATAATAAAGGTTTTCGATATTGCCTTTATTTGGGGCGAATTAATTCCGCGAAAATGCTGTTTTACCTTTTGCTTATTATGGGATGCCTAAAGTTAAAGGTTATAAGCTAATTCCTTTAAAACCTTACGACGGTACTATAGATGTAAAAGGATTTTTGGTTCAGGCCAGATTTTACCTTAAGTTTTACGAAAGGTTTTTAACGGAGGATTATTAAAAGGTATTGGCTATTTTCCAGCTGCTTATAGGAAGGGCTTTTTTATAGTTTTAGCTAATTATAAAAATTTACTTCGAAAATTACCTTAACGAATTTTCCGACCTTATTAATTATATTTTCGGTAATTACGAACATTTAGAGGAACGAATACGAACTTTGTTTGGAAATTTAGATAAGTAATAAGATGCCGTTAAAAAGTTGCATTTTTTCTAGCTGATAAAATTAGCGGCTGAATATATGACGGAATTTAATTGCTTTATAGCGGAAGAATACCTTGCAAGTAATTTTGAAAAAGGAATTGGCTGACCAAAAGGATTTAATTGCCGGAAGTACGATGGAATGGAACGTTACAGCTTTAGAAAGTGATAAAGTATGACGGCTAACGCCATAACTGCGTCGAGGCGTTAAGGGGGTGTATCAGCTATTAAGAGGTCCCTCTGATCGGAAGATATATGATCCGTAGCTAGATTACTTCAAAGATCAGTACGCGTTGCGAAAATGCACGCAATTAGCCAATTAATACAGCAGAGCTGATGTCCGTTGTATCTGACACCTATTATAATATTTGCTTATAATAAGGTCTTAATTGATAAATGTAATAAACTATTCTTATTTTTCGGCCGTTAACAGCTTGTCGCGTTTTTATTCCTTTTTTGAAATAAGTTAATTAACCGATTAATTCGAATACTCGAACAAAAAACATTGTTTAAATTTTGGTAAAGCCGTTAATTACGAACGAAGATTTTAAACGTTGTATTAAATTTATGATATTGATGCTAGATATTTAATGTACGCGTACATTTATTTCATTTTAAAGGCGTAGCGCAGTAAAGTTGGGACAATTCAGATTTGTCGTATTCTGAAACTAATGGTAAAGACGCGGCGGATTCGAACTGCAGTTCTTGAACGCACTGGGATCTAAAAGTAGCAAAAAAGTTTTAATTAAAACTAAAATAATATTGAATTAAAAATAATATAATAATTATAATAAATTATAACGTATGATACAAACGAGCTGCGCGCACAAACGAGCTGCGCGCTTTTTTCAACTTTTTTACCATCCAACTTCAGTTATTTATTTCTCAACACCACCTTTATAAAGCGGCTTACAAAAAAAACTAAAATAAATTTAACTGTTTAAGCTAAAAAAATAAAATCCTAAACTTTCCTATATTAAACTTGGTTTCATATATACGGTTGCACTTTTTACTTTAAGATCCCGATATAATGGCAAACCTACTCGACCCGATACTATACCCAATTTGCGAAAATTGACGCCGACCGAAAAGAAATCGATTGTCGACCGTATCCTCGACTTAGATACGCGAGCGTTTCCTGTCCGACTTTAGTACGTTAAGGATATGGCCAATATATTGCTTGCCTAGCGCGTTACAGAACGCGTTAGAGTTAACTGGGCGTCGAACTTTGTTAGACGGCAAAAAAAAAAAAAAAGTTTAAGACGCGTTTAAATCGTAAAATCGATTATTAACGAGTTCTATCCAAGAATTCAGAAATATTTCGCAAGTAATTCGAGCTGGTTCGGGCTATAATCGTAAAGTACGGTATCGCAAAAAAAGATATTTATAACTTCGACGAAATTAAATTTTTAATAAGGCTTTTTATAGTAACGGTTATAATAATTACTAATACTGAAAAACGTAAAAAATTTAAATAAACGTAATAAGGAAATAAAGAATAAGTTATAATTATCGAAATTGTTAATTTTCAAGATTAAATTATACTGTTATTTATTATTATAACGGGAAAAAATTACCTTAAGTTTTAGTACTATAATAACTTATTATTAACAGCCGATTAAAAGATCGCATTAAGTAATAATAGCTAGATAATAAATATATTCGGACGCGTACGAAAAGTTTAAAACGGTTTTTTATTTTCCACGGTTACGAAAGCTATTATTCGATAAAATTCGAAAAATATTGCACTAATTACAATATTATTACATTTTATATACCCGCGTATTTTTCGTATCGGCTTTAACCTTTTAACGTATTTTATTTTTCTATTTTAAAACGTGCTTATTCGCGGTATATCGAAGACTTAATACGACGCTATTATAATTATATTACCAAAAAAGATTTTCTCGCCGGCGTTTAGGACGCGTTCTCAGCTATTATAACGTCCAATAATATCAAATCTAGATTTGCAAAAGTTGGTTTTGTTCTATTTGATTTTAATAACGTTTTTTCCGAATTGGAAGTTCCTTTAATTGTACCCACGCCGGCCGTTTCCCCGTTAACTTCCGCCGGTTTTGTTTTACCTTTTATGAAAGCTCTTAAAAATATTCGTAAACTAATAAGATAAGGACGATATTTGCAAAGGAAAATTAAAAATTATTAAGGTAGCTCGCCAATAAGAATATTTAAGTCGGTTAATTTTCTAATAAAAGGTTATATATTAGTGTTATATAAATCCGCCTTTTTCGAGAAAAAAGAGGTTTAATTGCGCAAAACGAATTACATTTTGAGCAAAGGTCGCAGGATTAAAAATAAACGTTTCTAAAAGAAGGAATATTTATTATATAGGAGGGATAAGCTTTTTAAGCCCAAAAAGAAAGGGGTAGTGAAAAAAATGTAGCTAACAGCAGCTGGAGGAGGTCGTTGCAAGAGGATTAAGACCAAGGAACGGAAGTGTGGCGTTTGCGGCAAGCTTGGACATAATACGCGTACTTATGTAAAAGTTATAGATACGTTTAGCGAAGAAGAATCCGATTGACTCTAATCAATGTGATGTGTTGTTGTTGAGTTATTTGAATTTGTTGTTACGGAATGCGAAAATCCGCGCAGTTCGTTTGTGCACGCAGCTCGTTTGTGTTATACGTTGATCGTAATAACCGCACAAATATATATGTAACTACAGCAAACGCTTTGTTATTAAGTTATTACGGATTTTCGGTTTTTTAACAAAGTAAATAGTGCAAATAAACTTTTTTTTCGCATAATTACAACCTAGGCCTCGCTGGTTCATTACGGGGATTTGAGATTTGATTGGTTGATTTTAGCGTTATGGAGCGGTACTTGAGTGACTTCGAAGAAAATGGAGAATGAGCCAGGGAGGCCTGGGCTAGCTGAGGTAATTTACATATACGATTGGGTAACAAACGATCGTCTGTGGACAAAGACTGTCCCAGGCAGCATTCTGCCAGCTAGCCCCTGCACCAAAAGATCATTTGCGATAAGCTTATCTAAGTGTTAAGTGCAAGATTCTTAGCTTGCTACTTATCTGACACATTCTGCTGCCTGGCCCAAACAAAGCCTATCAGCGGGCAACACCTGAAAGCATCAATTGCCGACATAATGTAACAAATTGTATAGAAACGTATATATCTATAAGAAACGTTTAATTGTTAAGTTATCAAGGTTTTTGTTTCTCTAAAGAAGCAAATTTACAGAACGGACCCTTCATTCGCACAACGAGATCTCAGGCCTCGCTGGCTCGTTACGAGGATTTGGGATTTGATTGGTTGATTTTTAGTGTTATGGAGTGGTATTAAGTGACTTCGAAGAACATGGAAATGAGCCAGGGAGGCTTAAGCTAGCTGAGGTAAAGGAAAGCGGGAGTGATATGGGATCAGTGAGGTTGCTGACGTTCAGCCACTAACTGCAACTAAGTAATTTAAGGCCATGGCGCTTGCAGTATTCGTCATCGGTTTGATTCCAGGATGTCAGGGCGATTTAAAGCGTGATTTCCCTGCGCATTCATCCCCGGTTTCTGGTGTGCTTTCCGACCTCGTTTCTAAATCCAAGGGTTACACGGTCGGCGACTAGCTCTTTTCTGATCTGGATGGCTTCTCTAAACCGCAAACTCGCTTGCTTCCCCTAGGTGCTCCAAGATAGCGAATAAAGATGCCAATCTACTTAATTGTTGACTCGAGGCCTCTCGCGGTCGCCATTACATCAGGATTGGGCCGCCAAAGGCGATTATTGTTAATGTTGTTGCTAATAGTAGCCTTTCAAAGTGTCACGACTATCTCAACCCAAAATCCACGGGACAACTTCTGCCGGAGGTATGGACATCAAACTGTTGTCATTGATGATAAGCTCTATATCGATGGTGGCTGGGTGAACTTCGACACTTTCGCCATCGATCGCCACGATTTTCCAAGTGAGATACCCGGCTCAGCACGTGGACAACTACTTTGCGCAATGCTAACGTCAAATTTATCACGTAAGATACGTGGCAGGGCTACCATGATCTTAATAATCTCACGACGAAAAACGGGGAACTTTGGCCCAACCTAAATATCACCACCAAGGATCCCAAGATCCCAACGGTACACGGTGGCGTTCTGTGGGGGGACAGTGTCAATAAGAGATTTTTCGTCTTCGGTGGCGAATATACCGTGGGCGTCCCAACCGACGACTTCCATCTCTTTAGCTACGATATCCTCTTGGATAAGTGGGATGATTTTGGAAAACCTCAGCTTTCCAGTCCGCTGAACACTACCTCCTATGGAGCAGGAGTCGGCATATCAGAGACTGGGCAGGGCTATTACTATGGAGGGTGGATAACCAAGGGCTCGATGCGTGGATGGACGCAAGACAGAGCCATGACCACATCGTTTTACAGGTACGAATACGATTCTAACACGACCACCGTGGTCAACGCCCCAGACATGTTCCCAAGGGCTGAAGGAGCGATGGTGTGGATCCCAGCCGGCGACACTGGGCTGCTGGTCTACTTAGGCGGTCTTGTCAGCCCATACGGCAATGGTACAACGGTCCCTCAGTCCCTGGACAGGATCTTAATCTATGATCCTTCCACGAATGACTGGTTTAGGCAGAGGGCAACCGGAGACATTCCACAAAACAGGCGTCAGCACTGTGTTGGGGCGGCCTGGGCCGCGGACAGGTCCAGCTACAATATGTATGTTTCACCAGTACTATGCATTCAAACGGAATGCAGTAACTAAACCGGCATAGCTATCTCTGGGGTGGTGCGAGTGTCCCGCCTCCACTCGCCAATACCAGTGCCTTCAACGACCTTCACATTCTAACCTTGCCCGCCTTCGTTTGGATTAAAGTCTTCCCTGACCGGCATGGAAACGCCACGTATGCACATGGGCATTATGCGTCCTCGTGCAACATGGTCAGGTCCAACTCACAAATGTTCGTTATTGGCGGCACATACCCAAACCCGGAGGACAGTAACTTATGCGATTCCGCACAACATGCTTGGGCCCAGCATAACCTTTGCACAGGAACAAAGGGGAACACTGGCACCAACGACGCATACTGGGACTTATTTAACCCAAACTTCACCACCAATATCGTCCCCGACGACGTCTACAACATCACCGGCGGGGGCAAGAACGGTGGCGCCACAGTCCTTGCTCCCATGTTGGGCTGGGACGAGCCCAATGGCGGACTGCAGATTCTGTTGGCACGGAAACCAACCTTTGCTGCCCGTTCCCCTACACGCCCCATATCCACCCCAACATCCCCGCCTCTACCGCCACCATCACCGGCACCCTTGTCCACCGACGCCATAGTAGGCATCGCTATCGGCAGTGCTGTGGCGCTGGGCGTTATCATCTTCGTATGTTGCATCGGAGGCAGAAGTGTCCGCCGCCGGCGCGAGGAGCGGCGACCGAGCCAGGTGACACAGGCGTCGTGGTATGGGTCGACAATGGTGAGTCCGGAGTCGGTGCAGGGGAGATGGGGTCCGTGGCCGGTTGCAGGGCCACCGTTTCACCCGCACACGCAGTTCATGAGCCCACCACCCGCAGAGTTGGCCGGCCAGAGCACCGCCTCGGTCAGTCCCGGGGTTCCCAGCGAGCTGCCTGTGGGAGGGGAGTACGAGTGGCCTGAAAGGGCGGATCATCCGGCGCCTGACTTACATCCACCTCATCATACGGTGCTGTCACCGGCAGAGTCGCCTAGGAGTTGAAAATGAGTACCCGTAGTTACCTTACGAATTACTTACGAATGGAAGTGGTTAACTGTAAGTAATTCTTAAAATTTAAAAAAAGAAAAAAAAAAATTTCATTACAAGTAACGTATCAGATAAGCGAGCGAGCCGGACAAGTGAGCGAGCCGTTTGTTGGCACCTCGTAACAACACATTCAAATTCCTTAACCGCAACACTTCAGATCAATTCCATTTAATCGAATGCTTCTTTGCTGGTTGTATCTACAGCTTCTTTCCAAGCGTGCATATTATATTAGGGCTTGTTACGGACGCCATATTGTTATTCCTTCCTTCTAACCCATATGCGACTAATTACCTTTAGCAACTCTTAGCAATCATTCTTATTATAAGCTTTCTACCGGCTAAAGAATTTGTTTATCTTAAATAACAAAAGTTCTTTTATATTAGGAACGTTTCTTTTAAGTATTTAATTGCGTAATATCGAATTGCTGCAAAATTAAGCCCGAAACGCGCTGCAATATATACTGCAATACGCGTTACAACTTACCTCGTTAAAATCAGGCCCTATTTTTGAGGAATGGCTACGCCGTAGGCGCAGCTGTAGCTAAGGCTCAAAAAAACATAGTAGTTCCAGGTATCCCGCTAACCCAATTAGAACAAGACCCACAAAAACCACATTTTCTTCAAAAATGGGACCTGATATCAAGTTGTCAGATATAGGAGACATCAGTTGTGTTGTATTGGATGACTAGCTGCAGATGCTCTAAATCGCGCACTGCTGTTTTATGGAATCTAGTCACGAACCTATATGTTCCGATCAGAGAGAGCTTTTCCGTATATGGGATGCTAACGCACCCCCAGCTAGCTGACATACCCCCTCAACGCCTGGACGCAGTTACGGCGTTAATCATTACACTTCTTTACTTCCTAAAGCCACAGCTTTCCATTCCACCTTTCCTCCGACGATTATATCCTCCTAATCAGCCAATTCCTTTTCTGAAATCACTTGCAGATTGTTTCTTCGCCGATCGAAAACTTCCGTAATATCTACTAATCCTAGCTGCTTTTTAAAATGCCTAAAAGGTTCGCGTATTAAGGTCTTAATTAACCTATTAACCGGTATATCGCCCGTAAATATATAATTTACTTTAATTATATTCTTTTTTACAGCTTTTCGTAACCAGTAATTATCTATATCCATATACCGCAGTTTCGTTTATGATAAGGCGACGTCGGCGTTAATAAGTCGTTTCGTTTATTAATTATCGTATTATATATTTAACAGTTTATATTTAAGGTAATTCTTAACTTTTTAATTAATGGAAAACTAAATAAGGGTTTTTTATAACTTATGCAAAAAAAACCGTTTTTGTTATTAAAGTAATTACTATAACATGCTTATTCGTTTACCATTTTATTATTCCTTTAAATAACTTTATAACGTAAGCTTAAAAACTTTTTCGATTAATCGTATTATCCGCGAAAAAGGTATTGCTTTAAATATCTAATAAATCCTTACCCCCGAACTATAATATAAACGTTTTAATCCCGATCAGATATAATATAACTCGATCGGCAGCTTTGTAATATACGTTACTAAGGTTTAAGTTAAATCGGGCAAATCGGGATACCGCAAAAGTTATATTAAGTTGCGTATTAACTGTTACGTATAAGCTAAAACCGATCTTTTTCTAATACCTATTAATAAAGCTTAAATAAACCAGATCAGGATTCGGCAATAATTCGACGTTCGTTATTGGCGTATCTGGAAAGGTATTTAAACTCTTTTTTAGGATTAAGTTAACTAGCTTATTTATAATATGACGGCTATGAGCTTAACCAACTATTAAACCTAAGTCGTACAGTTTATGTTGGCAGTGGTATCGTGGGAATTTGAGCAATGAAGCGATAGTTACGTCTGGTAATAGCAGATGTAAATCTGGGTAACCAAATTGTATTGCAAGCTGGTGCAATTTAAATTATAAGAAATAATAAGTGTATATATACTAATCTTGGTTTAAGGTGCTTAAGCGGCTGAAACTTTTAAGCCCGTTAAGCCTTTTAAGCCGTCCCCATAGGCTTAAGGGGCTTAAAGCGTTAAACACTTTAAAACCTTTGAACTAGTTACGTGGCTCGAGACCTATATCGGAGATATGTCTTATATCTTCCGACCGTTTCTTTTTATGCTACATTTTTTTGGTTATAATATGATTTTTCCCTTTCCAGGATTTTTGCCTTTAAAGATTAATTTGTTTATCGTATTTATTTGGTAAGTAATTTCCTTTTTTTATGTATCATTTTTTGTTATTTAATCGCTATATTACGTCGTATTAAAACACAAAGATTTTACAAGCGTGATAACGCTTTGATTTTGTTAAAACGAATCGGCTTTCTTGGTTTTATTATATTCTTCAATGTTTTCTATTTTCGTTGCAAATCCGAATCGAAAACTTGCAAGGCGTACCCCGATTTTGGGAAATGGTTTTGCTGTATTAAACATGGTAGTTTTTGTAATTTATTTAGCCTTTCCGCTTTTGGATACCGACGGCTTTTAGATAAGGAGGAGCAACTGGAACGGGAAGAAGAACAGGCGCGGGAGGCCCTTTATTCTACCGTTAATAAAACCGACCGTTTTCAGAAATTGCGCAAGGTTTTGCGTCGTCGCGGGATCGAAATGTTACGTCGGGGCATTTAGGGTGCGGAGGCGATGAAGAAGTTCGAACGTTTGAAGCGAAAGCAATAATAGTTAGAAGCTAAAGTTGCGTTAGCACAAATTTTCCTCCTTGCTAATTAGCTACCCCAGGATGATATAGACTGGAATGCTCTTAATTTTAGCGCTTTCGGCGTTGCTGGTAAAAGTTCTTTAGAAGGCATTAGGTATTTATAAGGTTTTTGGGGAGTTTCCAAGTGTTTTCGGAATTTGGTTAATTTTTTCATTTAACTAGGTATTAGGTAAGTCCCTTTTCTTTGCGTATATCCAGTATTTTTTCTACTTTATAAACAGGTATATCTTTTATAATCTTTTCGTCCTATTTCGTACTAACTTTAATTATATCTGCTGCTAATTCCAATAAGGAAATATAAAAAACTGGATAAAGCTTAACCTTCGGCCTTAGCTCCAATTTATAGTTATTTTTTGAATTTCTTTTAACGGTTTTATATGGGCCGATATATTTAAAATCGAGGTTTTTGTTCAGCTTTTTCGTTTGGATATTTTTGGTAACTAGGTAAACTATTTCCCTTTCTGAAAAGGTTAAAGCTTTTAACCTTTTTTGATTCTAGTACTTGCTTATTTGATCGCATATAAATTTAAGCTTTGATTTTATTTTTGCGTATAACTGTTTTAGCTGTTTTAATCTAAAAATTGCGTTAATGTTAGCTGGTTTATCTTTATGTAAATCTCGGTAAATTTTAGGTATAAAACTAAAATTAGTAATTACTGGCGTTATTTGAATGCTTTCGTAATAGCTAATATTATAAGCTAATTATACAACTGGTAACTTTTTAACCCCGGTGTTTTGTTCGTAGTTAATATAGTATCGTAAATACGTTTTTAGCGTTTAATTAATTTTTTCCGTTTGCTCGTTTATTTGGGGTTTAAATACGTTAGATAATTTGTAATTTAATTCAAATTAAGTTATTAATTTTTGCTAAAGTTTTAAAGTAAAGGTAATGTTTTTATCGGAAACAATTTCCGTTAAAAGTCTGTAAGGACCAAAGATATGTCTAAGAAAAATATATGTAAGTTGCTTTATATTGGTATTTTTATTATATGGTAGGAAATATAAGAATTTCGTAAATTGATTAACGATTACAAAAATGCTGTCGTAATGTACTTCTATAGTTGGATTTTTTGATAAAGGAAGTTTGGTAATAAAGTTAAATGTAATTGAATTCTATAATTGCTTAATAACTATTAAGGGTTGTAATTTTCTGTAGGGTTTATGTCGTTGTACCTTTATTCTGGCGTAAGTATCGTATTATCGTATTACCGGTTTGCATTGTAGTTTTTATCTTAGGAAAGTGATATGTTCGTTGTAAACGTTTTAAGGTTTTGTAAAGCTTTAGATGTTTATGTACCGGGTATTCGTATATATTTCGTATTAAGTTCTTTTGTAAGTTTTTGGCTATTTGTGTTTTATTTATTTATTATTTTGCTAGTTAATTAGTATTATATTGCTGGATGCGTTAATAGATATTAGGCGGTATTGCTCGTATTGCGGCAATTCGTCGCTATCTTAAGTATTTTTGGGATGTAATATCGAAGATTATTTGTTATACCTTAATTTTAGGTGTTTTTTAGGTTAGGTTGCTTGTTAAATACGTTTATTCTACAATTTTCTAATCCTTTTCGACGGATAATAACGTAATTGAATTTAAAAAGGCTTTTTGGATAACGTAATTATTTTCCGATAAGTTTTTGTATCGTAAAAAATATATATAATGTTTATATAATCCGTATATACCTTAATTTGGTACATATTACACACACCGATCAATTGTATCCGTGCGCCCCATCAATCCACCTCCTCCTCTATATTAGCCATATAACTTCAATAATTCATTTCTTTATCAAAACGCATCCAATTAGAAAGTTATATATATTATTTAAAAGCTTTCAAGCTAGGCTTTAAAATGTATCATCTCCGAGCGCGACGAACGGCTCTTAATCTTTTGGGAAGTAACTTAATAAATTTCGTTACAAAGCCGAAATCCAACCTTGATTACGCGTCTCTAATTATTTCGAATGTACGGTAACAGTATTCTTCGTTATCAAGTAAATACCCGAATTCGGGTTTAATCTCGTAGATTTTATCCTTTAAAGCGCGCCAAAAGTATTCGATAGGGTTCAAATCGGGCGAATGCAGAGGCTATTCGATTGCCCAAATGCTATAGCTTTTGAAGAATTCCTTTCCGACGGCAGCTTTATGTATTGGAGCTTTATCTTGAACGAAAAGATCGCCAGCCTTATACAGCGGAAGTAGACCTTTCTTAAGGACCTTATAATAACGCCGGGCGGTTATTCCGCCGCCGGGCGAATCCGGATTTCCTTCGCAAAGGACAATAGGAAAAAGACTACTTTCGCCGTTACGTTACGATATTATCCCCTAAACCATGATTGAAAAAACAAGTTTCCTATAGCTTTTCGGGTTTATGAAATCTTTCTTATAACGTTTTAACGATAAGCGAAATACTTATTAGCTCGGGCGTTCGGGAACCGTTTATACGGTATATTTGTCCGAAAAAAGTACCAAAAAAAGATATTTCTTGTTACTCCGTTTAAAAGCTTCGTTAACGAACCTTAAAAGTTTACGTACGTTATCTGCCGTAAAGCTAATTCTTTTCGCTACGCGCCATTTCCTTAAAGTAAACGTATGGAAAAAGCATTTTATCGATAATTAACTTATATTGGTACCCGTTTTTTTTAAAGCTTGCGGTACGTTTTCCGAAAGTAGCGACGGCTTAATTAATAAAGATATAAAGCTAAACGACCTTGAATTGCCTGCTGGCGATGTCCCCGTAGCAAGTTATGGACCGTTTTATAAGTTATAAAGCGTTAAAGTTGTTCGCCGACTCGCTGACGTTTTGTTCCCATCGCTTCAGCCACCTGGGTCTGGGTTGCACCCTTTGCCATAGCCCCAATTATAAAGGCCCGGGCCTCTAAACTGAATTCGTCTCCAGGCTGACGATCGGCGACAAAAACAGAAGCAGCCTTATCCAAATCCATATTGTAGTTGCTAAGTTATTAGATGATGAAGTGATAAGGAGTGGAGATATATGTCCAAGTTGGAAGGTGGGGTTGTCCGAGCGCACGGATACAATTGATCGGTGTGTGTATCTTTAAGATAATTTTTAAATTCTTTAAAGGCGTTAACGATAGCTAAAACCTCCTTGTCGTAGATGAGATAATTTAGTTTTATTCTATGTAACTTATAAAAATAAAACGTAGTTGAATTAAGTTTTCCTTAATCGTTTCGATATTTAATTATACCTTTTAAAGCATAATTCGAAATGTCGGTTTTTAACTCAACTAGTTGCTTTAAGTCGTACATAATTAATATTAGTTTATGAATAAAAACGTTTTTATTTTGTTAAAATGCTATTTTTTCTTTTAAAGTTTATTTAAACGGTTTATTCTTTTTAGTAAATTCCGTTAATACTATAACTATATTGTTAAAATTACGTATAAATCGTCGGTAATAATTGGCAAATCCAAGAAATACTTGTATCGTTTTAACATTAATAAGTTATGCCCAGTTTTTAACTATTAATAACTTTTTAAAGTTTATAAGAATTTGTCCTAACGTAATAACATATTTTAAGAATTCGACTTTTTATTTATAAAAATAACTTTTCTCGGTATTAACCAAACATTTAGCGTTTTGCAGCGCTTGGAAAACTTAATAAATATGTTTTTTATATTTTTCTTCCGTTTTTAAATAAATAAGAGTGTCGTCGAAATAACAAACAACAAAAATATCTAGGTATTTTTTGGCATATAATTTACGATCTATTAAAAGGTTACTGGTATATTAATTAATTTTATAAAGGTAATTAAATATTTATATAAGTTATATTTAGTTTTAAATGTTATTTTTATATTTATATCTTTTTTTAAGCCGAATTATACTATAATTATCTTAAAGGTCGATAACTATAAACTATTTAATTATATATAACGTCCCACACATATAAGCGCCTTACACATATAAACGCCACGCTTTTTGATACATTCTAATTACCTATCTTCAATTGCCCATTTCTCAACAACTACAATATGGAGCGCCTTACAAAAGAAGCGAAAATAAACCTAGCCATTCAGGCTAAAAAACGAGACCCGAAACTTAGTTACAAAAGGCTTGGTTCTATCTATAAAATCTTATCTTTTACCTTAGCATACCGTTTTAAAGGCAAACGCGCCCGAACCGATATTATCCCTCCTTTGCAGAAATTGACGCCGATCGAAAAAAAATCGATTGTCGACCGAATCCTTAACCTAGATACGCGAGCGTTTCCTATCCGGCTTCAGCATGTTGAAAATATGGCCAATATATTACTGGCCCAGCGCGTTGTAGAACGCGTTGGAATTAATTGGGCGTCGAACTTTGTTAAACGGCAAAAAAAAACTTTAAACGCGTTTAAATCGGAAGATCGATTATTAGCGGATTTTATCCGAAAATCCAGAAGTATTTCGCAAGTGGTTCGAACTTATTCGGGTTATAATCGTAAAGTACGGCATTGCAAAAAAGGATATTTACAACTTCGACGAGACTGGATTTTTAATAAGGCTTTTTATGGTAACGGGCATAGTAATTACCAGTACCGAAAAACGTAAACAACTTAAATAAGCGTAATAAGGAAATAAAAAATAAGTTACAATTATTTAGGCTGTTAATTTCCAAAGTTAGGCTATACCGCCATATGTTATTATGGCGGAAAAAAATTATCTTAAGTCCTGGTACCGCGATAACCCATTGTTAACGGCCGATTAAAAAATTGCATTAAGTAATAATAACTGGACAATAAATAAATTAGGTTTCGAATAAATCCAGCATTTTAACAAATATATTCGGACGCGTACGAAAGGTTCGAAACGTTTCCTTATCCTCGACGGCCATAAAAGCTACTATTCGATGGAATTCGAAAAATACTGCGCCAACAATAATATTATTACGCTTTATATGCCCGCGTATTTTTCGCATCGGCTTTAACCTTTTGATGTATTTTGTTTTTCTATTTTGAAACGCGCTTATTCGCGGTATATCGAAAACCTAATGCGACGTTATTATACCTACATTGCCAAAAAAAGATTTTCTTGCCGGCTTTTACGACGCGTTTTAAGCTGCCATAACGTCCGATAACATCAAATCTGGATTCGCAAAAGCTGGTTTTGTTCCATTCGATCCCAATAACGTTTTTTCCGAATTGGAAGTTCCTCCAATTGTGCCTACGCCGACCGTCTCCTCGCTAACCTCCGCCAATTCCATTTTACCTCCCGCAAAACCCCTTAAAAATATCTGTAAAATAACAAAACAAAAACGATATTTGCAAAGAAAAATTAAAAATTATCAGGGTAACTCGCCAACAAGAATACTTTAATCGGCTAAACTTGTAACAAAAGGTGATATGTTGCTATTGCATAAAGCTACTTTTCTCCGAGAAAAAAACGTCTAATTACGCGAAACGAATCATACTTTAAGCAAACGTCGCAAAACCAAAAACAAACGTCTTCAAAAAGGAGAAATACTTACTATACAAAAGGAACAAGCTTTTTTGGCCCAAAAAAAAGGGGGTAATGAAAAAATGCAGCCAACAGCAACTGGGGGGGGTCGTCGCAAGAGGGTTAAAACGAAGGAACGGAAGTATGGCGTCTGCGGCAAGCCCGGACATAATGCGCGTACTTGTAAAGAAGTTATAAATACGTCTAGCGAAGAAAAATCCAATTGATTTTAATCAATGCGATATGTTGTTGTTAAGTTATTTGGATTAATTGTTGCGAGGTGCCAAAAAGCGTGGCGCTTATATGTGTAAGGCGCTCATATGTGTGGGACGTTAAACCATTTTTCATTTTAATAATTAATCGTAACGGTATTTTGTCTTTAACGGTAATATCGTTAAGTTATCGATAATCTACCACAAATCGAAACTTCCCCTTTTTCGGCGGTACTAAAAATATAAAGTATCCGCTTAAAAATTTAAAACGTCGAATCCATCCTTATCGAAGCCTATCTTCGAAGTAATTGCCTAACGTATACAACTTCGTATAGTTCAGATTATAAATTAAATAAAAAGCGGTACTTTTGTTAATTTTAAAAATTATTTCGTAATCCCCTTCGTTATATTCTAGCAATTTGATATCAAATTCCTTACGAAATAACTTATCGTACTTATAATATTATAAAAATGTCTTAATTATCTATTCTGGTACCTTTTCGAACGGTCGTTTTAAATCATTATTTATTTGCTTAAATTTTGCTTTAAGATTAGCAATAATACGTTGTATTTTTCGATTATACTTTTTTTCTTTAATATATTATATATTTTTAAGTAATAAGATTTTTGGCGTTTCTTTATACCTATACTCGTTTACCTTATCGATCGAATATTAAGATCTCCCGTCGTCTGGCTTATCGTAAAAAAAATAGATCGTTATTCATTTCGCAAATTTTCCAGTTAATAGCCGAATTATATTATTCTAACCATAGCAAATCTCGGATCAAATCGAAATTCTCTATAGCGATAACGTCGAAACTAATAATTTATCTTTTTCCTTCGACAAAAGTCTTAAAGTAATTAATTTCATATCGAACCTTTTTATCGTCGTAGCTAAATATTTAACTTACGGCATTTTCGACCTCGTAAAGGTATTTCTTATCCTTTTATAATAACGTATCAGACAAGCGAACAAGCCGGACAAGCGAGCGAGCTGTTTTTGAGCACTCCGCAACAATGCACCTCAATAACTCAACTACAACACATTAAATCAACTTAAATCAATCGAATACTTGTTTACTAACTATATCTCCAGCTTTTTTCCAAGTGTGCACATTATATCAAAGCTTGTTACGGATGCCATATTGCCATTCCTTCCTGCTAACCCGCCTGCAACCGCCCAACTTTAGCAGCTATTAGCAGCAATTCTTTGCCACAACGTTTCTGCTGGCTAAAAGACCTTGTTTATCCTATATAGCAAATATTCCTCTTTCTGGGAAACGTCTGTTTTAATCGTGTAATTGCGTAGGTCTCGAGTTATTGCAAAATCAAGTCCGACACGCCCCGCGAGACGGCCCGCGAAACGCCCCGCACCGACTGTCAGATATAGGGGACATCAGTTGTGTTGTATTAATTGGCTAGTTGCGTGCATTCTAGCAACGCGTACTGGTCTTTGAAGTAAACTAGCCACGGAGCATATATCTTCCGATTAAAGGGAGCCTTTCCGTATATGGGGTGCTAACGCACCCTCTGCTAGCTGACACACCCCCTCAACGCTTTAACGCAGTCACGGCGTTGACCGTCATACTTCCTTACTTCCTAGAGCCGCAGCGTTCCATTCTACCTCTCTTCCGGCGATTGAATCCTCCTAATCAGCTAATTCTTCCTTTAAAATTATTCGCAGGTTATTCCTCCGCCGATCGAGGGCTTCCGTGACATCCATTAATCCTAACTGCTTTCTGAAATGCCTGAAAGGTTTTTCGTAACAGGGCCTTAATTAATCCATCAGCTAATATATTACCCGTAAACGTATAATCCATTTTGATTATATTTCTTTTTACAGCTTTTTGCAACTAATAATTATGTATATCCATATGCCGCAGCTTCGTTTGTAACAGGGCGACTTCGGCGTTAATAAACCGAATAATTTGTCGATTATCGTATTACATATTAAATGGTCCAGTATTTAAGGTAACTTCCAGTTTTTCGATTAATCGAAACTAAATAAGGCTTTTTTTGCAGCCTGCGTAAAGGATAATAATTCCGCTTTTATTATAAAAATAATTATTATGTTTTGTTTATTCGCTTATTATTTTATTATTTTATTAAGTAACCTTATAATATAAGCTTAAAGCTTTTTCGATCGATCGAATTGTTTGCGAAAAAAGTGTTACTTTAAGTATTTAACGAATCTTTGCTTTTGAATTGTAATGTTAATATTTTGGTTTCGATTAAGTATAATATAACCCGATCGGCAGTTTTATAATACGCGTTATTAAGGTTTAGGTTAAATCGGGCAAGTCGGGATACCGTAAAAGCTATATCGGATCGCGTATTAATTGTTACGTACAAAATAAAATCGATTTTCTTTTGGTATTTATTAATAAACCTTAAATAGGCTAAATCAGAATTCGCCAGTAATTCGACGTTCGTTATTAGTATATTTAAAAGGTTATTTAAATTTTCTTTTGGAATTAGGTTAATTAATTTGTTTATAAAGTTAAATTAAAAAAGTTAAAATTTTTTTTTTGATTACTTCGATCTTTAGGAATTATTATAGGTCCTCGCCTTTTATAAAGGTATATCGTTCCTTTATTTGCTGAATTACCTGATCGACGAGGTTTTAATTTTTTTTTGCGGTACGCCGTAACGATATCGTTTACAAAAAAGAAAATAAATACCTCCTAATAAATAAAATAATAAGGTTTATGAAAAACGGGATTAAGTTCCAGATTTTTAAATATCCCAGTAAATTCTTTTTGCTAAAATAATAATAATTTCCTTAATCTTTATAATACTTTTCTAATTAGGAAAGATTTATTACGATACGGATATTTTAAAGATATTTTTATATATACTTTATAAGGTAAGTTAACGTTAACGAAAACGTTTATTACGTTATACAGCTTAAGCCTTAGGTCGGATTTAACCGTAATAACGATTAAGGTTTTAAATAATCTTTTAGTTAAAATAAATGCGTATCTATTATTATAAACGTTTTTAAGCTATTAATCGCTCCGTACGACAAGACGTGCCTTATATTTTTGCAACTAGCTATATTTATCGAATTTATAAATATATATTTATATATATCTTAAAACTTATTTCTTTTTAATAGAAAATTAATTAATAACCTTCTAAAATTACATCCTTTTATAGTTTAGTAAGTAAGCCCTTTCGGCTTTACAAAATAAATCCTTTAGCGGGTACATATTTAGCTTTTTATAGCCTTACGGCGGTAACGGTAAATTGCGCTTGTATACCCCGTTTTGCGATTTAAGGATTTTATATCTTTTCGTATCGAAACTTTTCCGATTAAGGTAGTGCGTATTTCGGGTAACTATTTTCCCTAAATTTCCGCAGCTTACCGGCCGATTATCGATCGTATTAACAAAATAAATTAATTGTTTTACGTTAAATGCGGCTTTTTATACTTTATAATCGTACTGATAATTATCCTTTCGACGCGGAACGTACGGAAAGCTTACGTTTATAACCTGTAAGGTACCTTTATTTTTTACCGTTATTTTGGGTTAAATAAAACGATAAAAGTTTAAGGCTACTTTTATTACTTCTGTTAACGTATTAATCGTAATAGTTATTAAAGTAAACGTTAATAAAGGTAATAAACTAAAAGACGGAAATAATTCGCGTATAACGGTCGTATAAGGGTGATTAATTTTATACGAGCAAGTTTATTTTTCCTTATTCCGTACGTTTTATATGCTTGTATTATTTTGGAATTAACTTTTTTATCCAACCGGTAACTGAATTATTTCGCTTAAGTTTTCGTTTTCTTTTTGTATTTATATATTTGGGTAACCTCGGCCTTAATTAAGTAGTTTTACCTATTGCAGTAGCTTTTGTTACTTTTTTTTGTAACGTATAAAAGGTTGTTTTTTAGGTTTCTAATATTACTTAAAAAGATAGCTTTTTCGTTAAACAATACGTTTCGAATGGCGATAACCTTATTAATTAATAGGTTTTAAATTTCGTAGATATTCGTAAATCGGTAACCGACGAAAAACCCAATCCATGCTTTAAGGTTTAGCTTTTAAAGTTTTTGTTCTTTTTTTATAGTAGCAGCTATTATAACATAACTTATACAGCTCTATATTCGTAGGTAAGCTTATTAAGGTTTCCGATTAAGTACTATAACGCTGTCCCTATACGTTAGGTAAATGTAATAAACCTTATATAAGCTTTGCCAGAAAAGTGCGTATTTGGAGGTACGGTTATACAGATATATTGCCGCTTTAAAGATGTATACGATCAGAAACGAGGGTAACTTAGCGTTATTTCGTATCGCAGTTGCTTTTTTTTAATTATATCCTTTAAACGCTTTGTATTTCCGTTTTGGGCCTAGGTATGCAGTATTAAAAGCTTAAGTTTAATATTAAAAGAAGGCGACTAAAATATATTTCGAAGCTGGTAATTTTTCAAGATTTCGTTATCGCATTTAAGTACCTGTGGATAAACCTTATCTTAATTTTTTAGAACCCTTATAAGGTATCGAAACGCTATAATCGATATATCTTGTTTTCGATTTTTAAAGTAAATATCTTAAATAAAGCCTAAGTATCTATCGGTAGCGAATATAACGTATTTATATCCTTTAGGGTTTTCTTCAAAATTTGTAAAGTCGATGGCGATTCGTTATCCTAATCGGAAAGCTTCCTTTTTCGGCTTGCGGCGTATTTGCCTTTTAGCTTTCGCTTTGCTACATACTTGGTATTCGATTGTTGTAAAACCCTTCAGGCAAACTCCTCTTACATAGGATTGCAACTGGGCGATTACCTCGGGCCCTGGGTATTTTAGTTTTAGATGCCATATCGTACCGTTATCGATTCGTAAGGGTTTCACTGTATATAAATTAACGTTTCGTCTGTAAGTTGCAAGGGTTATATAGGTAACTGTTACGTTGATATCTTCGATAACGAATTAATTAAACTTATTTATCAGCGAAGCAATTACCTGATTATACTTATTTCGAATAAAATTATTAGTTTCCCGGTTATTTTACCAATATCCCTTCTTTCGAAGTTGCCGGAAAGATACCAGGTTACATGCGAAGTCTTCGTAATAGGCTACGTTATATAAACGTAACGCTTTAAAGATTTTAAAGCTTTAAAATAATATATTTACTTCTTTATATACTTTAATCGGGACGAAATTGTTCCTTACGTACATATCGTCGCTTTAAATCGTCGTTCTATAATTCAGGAACCTGCTAATTAAATTAAAAACGTATATGGTAAACCCTAAGTCCAAAATGGCCAAATATTTTAAGGGGTAAAACGTAACGTTTATCGTACTACGTTAATCAAAAATCAAAAAGTACGCTAATATTCGTCTTACTCCCTTTAAGAATTAATTTATCTTTTAAATAGTTAATTTCTTTATAATCTTCGATAAACGGTTAATTTTTTTCTTTAAGGATTGATCGGAAGTAATCCGGTTCTGGACCAATACTAAAATTCCCCTATTAAGCTTAAACTTTGCTGGAACCTTATTAGGAAACGCGTAATAATATTGGGGTAACGTATGCCTAAGGTTTAGGCACGTTTTATACTGAAACCCTTATACGTTTAACTTTTGGTACTTCCGTTTATTCCTGCTATTATTTTCGGTTCGCTTGAGAATTTTCACGATTATTTCGTTTCGGCCCTTTGCTAAAAGTTTTACTACGTAACTAATTATTAATATCCTTGGTTTTTTTTTAAATTAAGATTATCCTAATTAAAAAGATTTACTAAAGCTTTATAAAAAGTCGGAAATGTTATTTTAACGTTTTTTGCTAACTGTTATAAATTTGTTATAATCCAATAATTTAAAAGGCTAGCTTCAACCTTTAGGTAATTAATCGTTCCTTTTTTAATATTATCCTATTTAAAAAGCATAAATAAATTCGACTAACTAAGTATAATCGGCGTTACTGCTATACATAACTAATTCGTCTAAATAACTGCCATAATTATTTCGAAAATCCCGTAACGCTGGCCTTAAGCTATAATCTTTTGCCATTTCGCTATTTATTTATCGAATCTTTTAGCAGCTTTCGGGGCTTGATTTAATTCTTTTTCGTATTCGCGTTTAATATTTATAAACAATCGGCTGTCATAAACTTTTCCTAATTGTTATAATTCGGCATATTAACTTTTAAGGTCGTTATTTAAGCTTAAGCAGGTTTACTTAATCGATGGGGAAACGTTATTAAGAACCTATTTTATAAGTTCGTTAAAGTTTTTTCGGAAGATTTTATATTCTCGGTTTAGGTAAGTATAAGTCGTAAAATCCTGATTGTAAGCTTATTTACCTTCGGTCGCTATTTCGAAGATATTTATTAGATAGTTCGTATAATCGATTTTTTCGATTTATAAGGTTCCTTCAGAAAAAGCATTAACTGCCCGCGTCGTTTAGCGAATTCGTTTTTTTGGATAGGAAGTAATAACGGGTACTGTAGGTTTGATAGATTATAAAATGTTCTGATTAGGATTAATATAGTCCCATAGGTTATATCCCTTGGCTCTGGTTTTAAATTCGTCTTTGAGTTTGTTCCAATCCTTAGAACCGGTATAGATAATTACGGACGTCGACGGTACGGTCTTTATTATGGCTAATAAAGCATATAAATAATTGCTACTGATATACAGCCTATATCGTCTTAGCAACAGCTGATCAATTAATAAATAACACGAATTAAGCGAATAAAACTCTTAATTATCAGATATAAAGGACATCAGTTATGTTGTATTAATTGGCTAATTGCGTGCATTCTAGCAACGCGTACTGGTCTTTGAAGTAATCTAGCCACGGAGCATATATCTTCCGATCAGAGGGAGCCTTTCCGTATATAGGGTGCTAGCGCACCCCCTGCTAGCTGACACGGACCTCCCATGCCCTCCAACGCGCTCCTAACGCACTTCTAACGCGTCGTATAACACGTTCTCCGACGTATATCTTCAACGTATTAAAGCCGGACAAGGAATGCTTGCGTATTTGGGTTCAGGATTCGGTCGAAAATAGTTATCTAGTCGGTCGGCTTTAGGTTTTACGAAATGGGGGTAATATTAGCTTGGACGCGTTAAGGGGTGCTCGGTCGCAGGCGGGTTAGGAGGAAGAAATAGCAACATGGCATCCGCAACAAGCCTTGATATAATGTACATACTTGGAAAGAAGCTGGAAATATAGTTAGTAAACAAGCATTCGATTGATTTAAGTTGATTTGATATGTTGTGGTTGAGTTATTGAGGTGCATTGTTGCGGAGTGCCTAAAAACGGCTCGCTCGCTTATCCGGCTCGCTCGCTTGTCTGATACGTTAGCTATAATTCGTTAATTACTTTTGAAACCATATAATTGTCTTTCATTACGCTGCAATCTACAAATACGGTATATCACTTGTTTTAATTCGTACTTTAACCGTAATTAATTTCTTTTGTACTGTTTTTATTGTGTTTAAAGCTCTTTTAAAATGTTGTTTTTTACCTTTATTTCTGCCAGCCTGGGGCCTTATCATAAATGACTTAAATCTCTTGAGCTATTTTCGAATTATTAAATTCTTTTTCCAAATCTTTTGTTCTCGTTTTAAATCTATTTTAACTGCTGTTTTTGTCGCCGTAACGTCTCTATCAAGTATTTCACTTAATTTTGAAACGCCTTTTTAGTAATATATTCTAGCTTTATAATTTTCAACCTTTATTCGAAAAGGAACAAATTTCCTCCTATATAACTAGTCGACTTTTTAGGTCCTCCGTAAAGGCTAACTAAATCTATAAATCGATAATCATTTTCTAGTAATACTTTTCCATTATTCTTTAAATCAATTTTTTTCACGTTTAATAATTGCACCATTTTTAATAACATTAAGGTTTATATACAGGGCAATACTTTTCTTCTAGCCAGTTCCTAGTCGCTGCCAGCTCGTCGATCTCTTCCATCGTTGCCATTTCGCGTATATAACGGTACCACTTTTAGTTCCTAAAATCGTTTCCAGTTCGATTCTTAAAATCGAAACCTTATTGTTACATACGCGTAATTTGTCGCGCGATATATTCTTTTCATTTTCGTATACCTCGCACTGCGGTCGCCGACAGCTCACCGCGTAATCCTTTCCGTGCCGATCGAATTTTCCTAAGCACAAGTTTTCGTCCTATCCTTGGTACTCTCTTAGTTACACGTTAAGCACTAACTAGTTGTTTTTCTGCTGCCGCTTTTGTTATATGCAGGAAGGTAGCTTATCGTCGCTTAGCTTTTTCCATCCTTCGTACTTTTATAGCTATTAAATAATAATAAATCCGGTAAACCTGGCTTTTTTAGCTTTTTTGGCTTTTCTTGCTTTTCGGGTTTCTATCTAGGCTAATTTCTTAACTTTTTTTATTTCCTATCGTACCTTAAGTAAAAGTTTGTAGTTATTTTTAGCGCGGATTATGTTAATCGTTTTTCTGTCGCTAGGTTCCTTTTTGTATTAGTTTTTAAGGCTTAAAACTTAATATACATTGTTTTATAAAGCTCCTGCATTTTCGCGCAATATATCCGGGCTTACCGGATTTATAGCAGGTAACGGATTTTTTATCTTTCGACTAAACAACTCTTAATTCTATAAGTCTTAACTAAATTTTATAAAAAGTGGAAAATGTAAAGCGCTTTCGATTTTAATTAATTTCTTAAAACTTAAACCGGAAAACGAATTATCTTTATCCTTTTTGTCGGCGTTTAAACTGTTAATTGTCGATTTTTTTACAGCTTTAGCGATATATTTATCAAATACGTTAAACCGTTCGATTTTAATAATTTCGTCTTTAATATCTTTTTTGGGGTTTTTGTAAAAAACGTCGATTAAGGTATCGTTTTCGTTATTTATCTATCCTATCTTAGATAAAAAGTTCCTGAATTCGGCAGCATATTTTAAAGCCGGTCCCTTTTATTTAAGCTGTAAAAGGTTTTATGCAGCCTTTCGTTTTACGTCCGAGTTATCGATATTATTTTATACTTTTATTCGAAGTTAACGTAACTTTCGAAAATCTTTTTAGAAGCCGTTTCTTGGTCGTTTTCCATATTCTTCAAGTAGTCTTGTAACGTAGGTTCGAGTTAAATTAAAATGTTTCTTTTTAAAAATTATGCTAAAATAAGGATTTTATCGACGTCGTTTTCGATTTTTTCCAATCGTAAATATATTTTAGCTTGGGTTATAAAGCTTTAAACGTTTTGTGTGCCATTATAGGATTCGGGTTCCTTAACTTTAAGTCTTGGGGTGACTGCCGGTACTGGGTCGGCTGGAGCGGCGGTGGCCTGGGCAGTAAGCTGCTGGACATGGGCCTTAAGCTGCTGGATGCGTTTTTATAGCTGCTGGATTAGAGTAAGAACGGTGGCTTCGGTGCTGGTCGATATTCCAACCGTATTGAATATTGCTTAAAGTTCAACGATATTACTGAACAAAAACTTATAACGTATAACGGCTATAAGCTTAACTAATTATTAAACCTAAGTCGTACGGTTTATGTTAGTAGTAATATCGTAAGAATTTAAACAATAAAGCGATAATTACGTTTGGTAATAGAAGATGTAAATCTAGGTAACCAAATTATATTACAAGCTGGTATTATTTAAACTATAGGAAATAATGAATGTATATATATTAATCTTAGCTTAAGGTGCTTAAGCGGCTTAAACCTTTAAACCCGTTAAGCCCTTTAAGCCGTTCCCATAGGCTTAAGGGGCTTAAAGCGCCAAGCGCTTTGAAACCTTTAAGCCAGTCACGTAGCTCGAAACCCACATCGGAGATGTGTCCTACATCTTCCGACCGTTCCTTTTCATGCCAAGTCTTTTTGGTCATAATATATAAAATCGGATTAAGATAGTCTAATGTTTTTCAGTTTTTTTTTTAAAGTATTTCGATACCGAAAAATTAGTACAGGTCCTTACCCTTTATAAAGGTATACCGTTTTCGTATTTATTGGATCAACTAATCGACGAGGTCTTAATTTTTCTTACAGTACACTCTAACAATATCGTTCATAAAAAAGAAGATAAATACTCCTTAACGAATAAAACAACAAGGTTTATAAGGAACGGGGAGAAATCTCAATTCTGTAAGTATTTTAATAAAGTCTTTCTGTTATAATAAAGATAACTTCTTTAATTTCTATACTACCTTTTTAATTAAACTTTTTTTTACTACGTTACGAGCACCCTAAAGGCGTTTTTATAATGTTCTACACATGCGAGCGAGACATACGAGCGAGCGAGACACCTTTTGGCACTTCCCAATAATATACTCAAATAATTCAACCACAACACCTCAAATTAATTCAAATCAATCGAACGCTTCTTTGCTAACTGTATCTACAGCTTCCCAACAAGTGCACGCATTATATCAAGGCTTGTTGCGGACGCTATATTGCCATTCCTTGCTGCCAACCTATATGCGACCGATTATCTTCAGCAGCTATTGGCAGCAATTCTTTATTACGACCTTTCCGCTGGCTAAATGAATTCGTTTATCTTATATAGCAAGTATTCCTCTTTCTAAGAAACGCTTGTTTTAATCGTATAATTGCGTAGGTTTCGAGTTGTTACAAAATCAATACCAGCACGTCCTACTACGCGTTCTACGACACGCCTTATGACACGCCTTATGTCAGATATAGGGGACATCAGTTGTGTTGTATTGGATAACTAGCTGCAGGCGCTCTAGAGCACGCACTCCTCATTTTATGGAATCTAGTCACGGAACCTATATGTTCCGATCAGAGAGAGCCTTTCCGTATATGGGGTGCTAGCGCACCCCTTGCTAGCTAACACACCCCCTCAACGCCTCGAGGCAGTCACGGCGTTAACTATTACACTTCATCACTTCCTAAAGCCGCAGCGTTCTATTCTACCTTTCCTCCGGCGATCGAATCCTTCTGATCAACTAATTCCTTTTTTGAAATCACTTGCAGGTTGTTCCTCCGCCGGTTAAGGGCTTCCGTAATATCCATTAATCCTAGCTATTTTTTGAAATACCTGAAAGGTTTTCGTAATAGGGCCTTTATCAATCCGTTAACTAATATGTCGCCCGTAAGCGTATAATCCATTTTAATTATGTTCTTTTTTGCGGCTTTTTGTAATTAATAATTATATATATTTACGTACCGTAATTTCGTTTATAACAAGGCGATATCGGCGTTAATAAACCGAATAGTTTGTTAATTATCGTATTACATATTTAACGGTTCAATATTTAAAGTAATTCCTAATTTTTTAATTAATCGAAAATTAAATAAAAGCTTTTTTTGTAACTTATATAAAGGATAATAATTCTGTTTTTATTATAAAAGTAATTATTATATTTTGTTTATTTGCCCGTTATTTTTTTTTTTTTTAAATAACTTTATAACGTAAACTTAAAAAAGTTTTTAATCGACCGTATTATCCGCGAAAAAAGCGTTACTTTAAATATTTAATAAATCCTTACTTCCGAATTACAGCGTTAATATTTTCATTCCGATTAGGTATAATATAACCCGATCGGCAATTTTATAATACGCATTATTAAGGTTTAGGTAAAATCGGATAAATCGGGATATTACAAAGGTTATATCGGGTTACGTATTAACTGTTACGTATAAAATAAAACCGATTTTTTTCTGATATTTATTAATAAACCCTGGATAAGTTAAATTAAGATTGGGCAGTAATTCGACATTTATTATTAACGTATTTAAAAGGTTATTTAAACTTCTTTTTAAAATTAAGTTAATTAACTTATTTTTAAAGTTAAATTAAAAAAACTAAATTTTTTTTAACTTTGTTTTTAATTACTTCGATCTTTAAAAACCATTATAAATCCTGGCCTTTTATAAAAATATATCGTTTTCCTATTTATTAAATTATTTAATGGACAAAGTCTTGATTTTTTTTACGGTACGCCGTAACGATATCGTTTATAAAAAAAAGATAAACATCTTTTAACGAATAAAATAATAAGATTTATAAAGAACGGAATTAAGTTTTAAATTTTTAAACGTTTTGATAAATTCCTTTTGCTAAAGTAAAAGTAATTCCTTTAATCCATATAATATTTTCCTAATTAAGAAAATCTTATTACGATACGGATATCTTAAAAATGTTTTTATGTATACTTTATAAGGTAAATTAACGTTAACGAAAACGTTTACCGCATTATATTACTTAAGCTTTAAATCGAATTTAACCGCGATAACGATTAAAGTTTTAAATAACTTTCTAGCTAAAATACATACGTATATGTTACTATAAACGTTCTTTAGCTATTAATCGCCCTATACGACGAAACGTATTTTGCATTTTTGTAACCAGTTATATTTATCGAATTTATAAATATATATTTATATATACCTTAAAACCTATTTCCTTTTAATAAAAAATTTATTAGTAACTTTTTAAAATTGTATTTTCTTTTAACTTTATAAGTAAACTTTTTCGGCTTTACGAAATAATTCCCTTAACGGGTATATATTTAACTTTTTATGGCTTCGCGGTAATAGCGGTAAATTGCGCCTATATACCCGGTTTCGCAACTTAAGAATTTTATATATTTTCGTATCGAAGCTTTTCCGATTAAGATAACGCATATTTCGGATAATTATTTCTTTTAAATTTCCGTAACTTACTAGGCGATTATCGATCGTATTAATAAAGTAAGTTAATCGTTTTGCGTTAAATGTAGCTTTTTATATTTTTTAATCGTACCGATAACCTTTTTTTCGACGCGGAACGTACGGGAAGTTTACGTTTACAACCCGTAAGGAACTTTCGTTTTTTACCGTTACTTTAAGTTAAATAAAGCGATAAAAGCTTAAGCTTACCTTTATTACTTTTGCTAACGTATTAATTATAATAATTATTAAAGCAAACGCTAATAAAGGAATAAGTTAAAGGACGGAAATAATTCGAATATAACGGTTATATAAAAGTAATTAATCTTATGCAAATAGGCTTATTCTTTTTTATTCCGTACGTTTTATACATTTACGCCATTTTAAAGCTACCTTTTTTTTTATTTAACCGGTAGGTAAATTCTTCCGTTTAAATTTTCGTTTTTTTTTTTTTTTTTTTTTTTTTTTTTTTTAAATTTTTAATATTACTTAAAAGGTAGCCTTTTCGTTAAATAATATATTTCGAATAACGATAACCTTATTAATTAATAAGTTCCAGATTTCGTAAATATTTGTAAATCGGTAACCGACAAAAAACCTAATCTATATTTTAAGGTTTAGTTTTTGGAATTTCTGTTTTTTCTTTATGGCGGTAGCTGTTATAACATAAGCCATACAGCTATATATTCGCAGGTAGACCTATTAAAGCTTCCGATCAAATACTGTAACGTTATACCTATACGCCAAGTAAATATAATAAACCTCGTATGGGCTTTGCTAAAAAAGTGCGTATTTAAAGGTACGGTTATATAAATATACTGCCGTTTTAAAGATGTATACGATCAAAAACGAAGGTAATTTAACGCTATTTCCTATCGTAATCGCTTTTTCCTTAATTACATCCTTTAAACGTTTTATACTTCCGTTCTAGGCCTAAGTATGCGGTAGTAAAGGTTTAAGTTTTATACTAAAAAAAGTGCGATTAGAACATATTTCGAAGCTAGTAATTTTTTAAAATCTCGTTATCGCATTCAAACATTTATAAGAAAACCTTATCCTGGTTTTTCAAAACCCTTAGAAAATGTCGGAACGCTATAATTAATATATTTTACTTTCGATTTTTCAAGTAAATATTCCAGATATATTTTAAATACCTGTCGGTCGCAAACATAACGTATTTATATCCTTTAGAATTTTTTTCGAAATTTGTAAAATCGATGGCGATTCGTTATCTTAATCGAAAAGCTCCTTTTCTTAGCTTGCGGCGTATTTGCCTTTTAGCTTTCGCCTTGCTATATATCTGGCATTCGACTGTTATAAAACCCTTTAAGCGGATTTCCCTTATATAAAACTGCAGCTAGGCGATTACTTCGGGCCTTAGTGAAATGGTGCAGGGTGCCGGGCCAGGGGGCATGGCTTGGCTGATCAGTTAGTCAGCTCCATATGTGTATTTCTAGGAGCTCTTCCGTCGGGCGCAACCCCGAGACATGTTCATCATCGTTTTATCGTCGACTTATACACTTATCTCTAGTCAGATTCAACTCGGACCCAAAATACAGTGTTTTCGTTTTGCCTTTATTACCGCTGTACTCGGTTATTTTATCGTAACCCGCCTATTAAAGATACTTTAATCGGAACTAAGTCTCCCCGTCCCAATTTAAGTGGCTGCCAAGAAAAGGATATTAGCTTTTGTTAGCTGCCGACGGACCTTAATTTTCGATTAACAAATCGAAGAAACGGAAAGGATAAGGTTTTGATTAAATATATTTAAATTCGAATACGATTACGATAATGGCTACGGATACGATAACTTAAACGGTATGCAATTAACGACCGCGATTATAATAAGGACGCAATTTTTTTATACGATTAATGAAAAAAAACTGTTAAATTAAGGCTTTATTACGAAAACAGCTTTATTCGGACGACGGTAAAAAAGTATAAATACGTATAAGCGACCGGTTTTGAAGTATAGATTAATTATTTAAGTTTTGAACCGATTACGTAATTTAAGACATTATACGTATTAATAGGAAGATTACGTAATAAGATAAATTATAAGATTTAATTAATAAGGGTTAAAAAAATTAAAACTACGTTGCTAGCGACGTAGCTATTAGGATTTGAATTAATTAAAACAAATATAACGACGATAAGATTGACGATATGGATAAAATAACGAACACGAACAGAAAAAGAAATAAGGTTATAAAGCTATTTATTTTATATACGAAAAAAAAGTACCGAAAAAAAAATAACGTTTTTTAATATAATGCAGGAATAAGGAAAAAAACGTTACAAAATACATTTTAAACCTTTTTGGCGTTAATCGGATAGTATTTAATTTGGTTATTATTAAGCGGTATTATTTAGGATTTATTTTTTCTATTAAGCTTAAATGTTATAGCGTTTAAGTTAATAATAAAAGTATTAATTAATAAGTTAGAAAAGGTGCAATTAAATAACTAACGACGCAACGATAATTAGGATAAGGTTATTTAGATAAATGGTAAAAGGAAAAGGTTACCTGCTTTTTAGGTTCGAAAAAAAGGGAAAATGTATTTAAAATAATTATCGCGGATAGTTATTTATTTTATGCCTAGATATATTTCCGTTGGAACAGCATTTTAGAACTTAAGTAATTTAAGGATTGGT
This sequence comes from Monosporascus sp. mg162, assembly GCA_004155945.1. Lineage (NCBI taxonomy): Eukaryota > Fungi > Ascomycota > Sordariomycetes > Xylariales > Monosporascus > Monosporascus sp. mg162. Next base: position 20,713 of record QJNY01000423.1, on the reverse strand, counting down.
AGCATTAATTAGTTTAAGATAGGCTTTAATAGGTTTTCTAAAGGCCTATCGAAGTTTTCTGAAATTGTTATTTAAATTTATTTATATTACGAATTACTGCTAATACCGAATTTCCTTAGCCTTACGAAAGGATAAAACTCCTTAAATACGACCGTTTAGTACCGATCGATAAAGAACTTTTACGACAATAAGCCTAGCGAAACTAAACCTTAAAGTACTAGCAGTTTAATTGGATTTTTAAAGCCAGTAAAGGATATAATTACCTAAATAAACTTAAAAATCGTTATTAATTTACCGCAAAAACGAAAAATTATATCAGCTCAAAACTTAAAGTTATTTATAAGATTAAAAGTACTTATACCGGACGTTATACCTTTTAGATTTATTAATTAATTTAATTACGATTTCCTTGCTAACATTATGGATAAGTTTTCGTTTTTTATAATTTTTCCGGATTTATCGGCTTTTTCGGATTTTCGCTTTTTAGGAACTGGAGTTACCGATTGGCTTAAAAAAGTTAATAAACTATTTACGAAATATAAACTTAAAAAGTTTAAAATGATCGCCGAGTTACCTTATTAAATTAATAGCCCCTTTATAAAAAACCGGGTTAAAGCTATATTTAATAATGTAACTTAATAGGACGAAACGTTTAAGCGCATCTTAAAAACCTTTAAGTTATAGGACCTAAAGCAGATTCGGACCGCCAAAGATCGATTAAAAACTTTAACGAAATAAGTTTAACGTAATATCCTTAATTACGTTTATAAGTACTATCTGGAGCATGTTATTAAGGTAAAAAATATCCTGGAAAAAGCTAAATAAAAAGGTAAAACAGTTACTAAAAACGAATATATTAAAAGTTTACTGGAAAAGTTATCCGCTAATTATTTCGAAAAAATTTTTAATAATTCGTTTATAAAGTTAAAGGACTTATACGTCATTAGCTACGATAATGCTTCGATATTAATTAAAAACTGGGCCCTAAATAAAGTAAAACTTTTTAAATATAAAAGACGTAGGCGATAATAAGGAAATATCCGCTTAAATATTAATTAAAAAAAAAAAGCGGTCCGATCCGACTTAACAGCTTAAGCAATAACGACCAGGAAGCTTTTAACCGCGATTAAAACCATTTAACCGTATTAATTAGGTATTAAAAATTACGAATACGCTGCAGGATTTAAAGATCGCATAAGCTAAATAAATTTAAAATTTAAAGGCTTTTAAAAAAGAAATACGCAACCGAAAGGTAGCCCGAATATTATAATATTACGTACCGTTAAAACAAAAAGTACCTTAGGCATATAACTATAATACTAACCTATCGATTAATGCAGTTAATTTTTAGCCGGATAATTATATTCGATTAAGTTTTTACCGTAAACGAAGTGGATACCGAGGTCGAAAAGGTTACCGTAAAGGTTATTAAGATTAAGGTGGACACCTTAGCAACCTTAATTAAGGTACTTATTGGTTTTGCCTAAAGCTAGGATATATTATGCAAAAATACCGTTTATTCTTTAATATGGAAACTATAGAACTGGTTTCACTCGCCGACGATGGATATATTATTTTCTTTGGATCCCCGGAAAACAAAATAACGTTAAGCATAATTCAATTTCTTTAAATCCTTAAGAATTAAGCGATTAAGCAACAAATTCCAATTTAAAAAAAGATCTTAAAATGGATCCATAGTTCGCCAGCTTTCCCTACCCGATTTAAGAAAAAAATGCAATATTTTGATCGGCGAGACGATATCTTTAAGGAAATAAATAATTAATTAACTAGCTTTAACCCGGATACCAATAATTTAACTAAATCTTAAAAGTATATTACGATCTTAAAACTGAATCGATAAAAGCCCGATATTTATTAAAATAAAGTAACCGAAATTAATATAATCTATTTCGTCGACCATAATAAAAAGCTATTTTATAAAAAGGTACCGTTACGTAAATAGCTATGGAATAATCCCATCGAAAGCAAAAGTACCCGGCATCTGGAGGAAATTAAAGCCCTGGAAATCGACGACTTTAATTAACCGATTATACTTATTAACGTTATAATAATTAAACGTTTTAAAAATAACGAAAATAAATCCGAAAGCACAAAAAGGAATAAAACCGAATACGAAATTAATAACGACGAATTAATATACGAAGGATTTACGTTTTATAATATAAAAGTCGGCGCTTAAACAAATAATACCCTTTAGATAAATGCTAATACCTTACAGGCAAACAATAAAACCTAAACGGATAATATCTTTACTTATAAAAGCCTAATCGCTAAACATATAATTAAATTCTGGAAAAAAAAATTCCGGGAAAATTCTAAGAAAAAGTTTGAGATTACTTGGTCCGAATTAATCGAAGTTTGCCCAGATTTCGGAAAAGCTTTCAAGAATTTCATAGCCGCTAAAACTTTGGAAGTATTTAATTGCAAAAATAAGGAAACGATCAAGATAACCGAGGTTAAAGTACGAAAATTAAAAGTTCCAGAAGTAAGAAAACCTGCTAAGATTTTTATTATAAATATCGGTTACAAACCAAAAAGCTAAAAGAAAGCCAAAATCCTGTCGATCTAGTAATGTAATCTAATTAAATACATTACCCTTTTATTTAAATTAGCAGTTAAAGTAGGCTACGAAGGTAGCGAAGATTTAATTAGTAAAATTATCGATACTAAAGCAAAATTAAGCGTTATAATTGCATCGTACGTTAAGCGATATGGATTGGCCATGCGACAAACCTGCGTATCGTTTTTAGGCTTTAATTCTTAGAAAAGGATTCCATTCGAAAACATTATCGAGGTTCCCGTTTGGCTAGCTGGCCGATTAATTACGATTCCATTATTTGTCGTTAGTAATTATTACGTTACGCAGCCATTAATCCTGGAACTTAACTTTATGGCCAAAACGAAGATAACGTTTAATATGGACCCGGACGTAATAAAAGGAACCTTAAAGTTCGGCCTGTCGAAAATCATTATTCCTTTAATTTTTGCAGGACGTATTACGCGTAGTATTCGTATTAACGAAAAGCCCGAAAAAGAACAGCCGGTAAATTAATAGGCCGCTTTATTAACGAAAGTAAGTTTACGAACGAAAAAACAAAAAAGCAAGTTATAGGCCTTTATATTTTTTCGATTAATAATATTTACGTTAATTAGGACGCGGGAATTATTTAAGAAATTATTAATAATAAGCTGGAACCCGGAGATAAGATTTTAAGCTAGTTTAACGACGAGGAATTGGCGTATGCCTTATATGGAATACTGTAAAACGAAATGTAATAAAAAATTAACAATAATCGGACCGTTTAAATTAATACGATATATAAACCCAAGTAAAAAAAAATAGTCCCTATCGACGATATACCTTTTAATGGATTAGTACCCCTTAAAAACCCAAATTAAAAGGCTAAGGAATTCGAAAAAGTTTAGCAAATTATTAATCAGAATGGCGAAAAGGCCGATAAACCTGGTATACCTTTGGCTATTTTGTTCTTTAGGTTTATTACTATATTCCGAGGAACCCGATTTATTAAAGAATGCGCCGATAAAGTTCTTAATTAATTAGGAGATAAGTTTACCCCCGAAAAAAAAGCCTTTTTTAAAGAAATATTTTTTCGTAAAAAAGCTGCTTTAGCTTGGGATTGGAAAAAATATAGCAAAATCAAATTAAATATCGTACCCGATTATGAAATTCGAACGATTTTTTATAAGGTATGGTAATTTAAGGGCATAACAGTGCCGGTAAGCATTAAGGATAAATTAATCGAAATATTAAAAGTACGTATTTAATAAGATATTTTCGAATAGTTTTATACTGCATATAGGAATATTTGGTTCCTAATCGAAAAAAAAGATAATAAGTTTCGATTGATTAATTCTGCGATTAAATTAAATGCTGTTATTTTGCGAAATGCCTTTATGCCGGATAACTATAACGAATTTTCCGCGGATTTTGCTATATGCTTTTTAGTTATTTTGGTAAACTTTTTTTTAGGTTACGATTAGGTTATTTTAGTTTCAGCTAGCAAAGATTTTACCACTTTTGCGATACCGTTAGGACTTTTAAAGTATACCATTATGCCTTAAGGGTTTACCAACTTTGTAGCTTATTTTTGCCGCGTGGTTAAAAGGATTTTGGACGATTTGATGCCCGATATAGCCCGGTTATTTGTCGATAACGTTAGGGTTAAAGGCTTAAAGATAAGATATAACGACGAGGAAATCTTTCCAAGAATTTGGCGATTCGTTTATAAGCATATCGTTAACATAGATAAAACCTTTTTTAATTGTAAGCTTGCTAATATAACGATTAATATAAAAAAGTTTTAATAATATTAAGAAATAACCGTTATAATCGGATTTATTTGTAAAACAAATGGGCGGCGACCAGATATAGCTAAGGTAAAAAAGATTTTAAAGATTTAGCTATATAAAAACGTTTCGAAGGTTAAAGCTTTTTTAGGTATTATCGTTTATTATCGAATATTTATTACGTATTTCGTTATTAAAACAAAATTTTTTATATACCTGCTTCGGAGGAATTAACTTTTTATTTAGGGCTTCGATTAAGATTACGTAATAAAAAGCGTTAAAAAAGCGATTATTATTATTCCGATTTTAATTACTTTAAATTATAACCTTAATGCCGGAAAAATTATTATAAGGATAAACGTAAATAAGGAAGGTTTTGGAAGTATTTTTAGTTAATTAATTAATGGAATAAAGTATTTTGCGCGTTTTAAAAGTGGTATTTGGAAAGGTATTAAGTTGAATTACGACGTTGGCAAATTGGAATATCGAATAGTTTTTAAGATTTTAAGGAAATTCCGGAATTATATTTATGGAATCCGATTCGTATTAAAAATTAACGTTAAGGTGCTGGTAATCCAGATTAATAATTTTTTAAGCTTTTTACTTGGTGCTGTAATTATTCGTTAAGTTGTTTAGATAAAAATGTTCGATTTCGAGATTAAATATATCTCCGGTAAGAAAAATATAATAACGGACGGTTTGTTCCGAAAGTTACCCGAAACCTTTAACGCGTTAGATGATTAATGGAAGGGAAAAGTCGATGATTTTATTAATATTTAGCTTAATGTTATTCGGTTTAATTTTATTTTAATTAGTATAATTATTGTATTTATTGATACGGATCGGCGATAAGGACCTTTTATTAAGAACTGGTTTAAGAAGTTGCAAAAGTACGTTAGGTTTTTAACGATATTGGATTTTCTTAATCGGTTCGATAATATTTTAAGAAGGAAGCGAAATGCTTTTAAATCCGAAGCTTTAAATTATTTCGTTTAAGATAGTATTTTTTGGCGTAAGGTAAATAAGAAATACGGCAGCCGGCGAGTAGTTAATACCGAACAAAAACGATTTGCGGTAATTAGATAATGTTATAAGGATTATGGCTATAAGGGATAAAATTCGATTTATTGCCGTATAGTAGCTTTGTATTATTAACGTGGCATATTTGGCTATGTTTAGAAGGTAGTATTTGCGTATATTAAATATTAAAAAGTAGCCGATCGACGTTTCGAAAAGGGCTATGGATTTTCGCAGCTAATTAATATAGTTATTATTTGGGTGATCGATGTTTAATTTATATTAAATAACGATAGTTATAAAGCTACGGTCGAAGTTAGATGTAAATTATCCGATTACTTAGAAGTTAAAGCTTTGCGATTAGTTACGTTAGTAGCGATTAAGAAGTTTTTGGATAAATACGTTTTTTATCGATATAATATTTCGATTAAGATTAAGATTAACGGAGGCTTAAAGAATAAGGGCGAGGTTATTAAAACCTACGACGTATTAAGGATTAAGAGGAAAGTTGGTGCCGCGTATATAGCCTGGCGATAAGGCCTAATCGAAAAAGGACACGTTCCGATTGTTAAAGCCCTGATGAAAGCGACGAATGGGATTGGCAAAGGATAGGTTAAGTTTTTGCTTAAGATGGTTTTCGCCGATAATATCATTGTAAAAAGTTATGGCTTTAGCCTTTATGAATTGCTGTACGGATAAAAAGCGCTTTTACCGATTGAAACAGTTCTGCCGACATAGAGAATTATAATTTGGGACCTAAATATTCCGAAAGAAAATTTGATTGCGTAAAGAATTCGGCTTTTAAAGAGGAAAGCTGAAAACGTAGCTAAGGTTATTAAGGTAATCGCTAAATAGCGCCGCAAAATAGCTAAACTGGCGAATAAAAGGAATAAAAACAAAATAAAAAATAAATTTTTAAAAGTAAACGATTTGGTATTATTATATAATATGTTACGATATATAAATATATTTAAAGATATAAAGTTAAAGTACAGTTAAATTAGCCCGTATTTAATTAATGGTATTATTAATTTAAGTATCTATTATTTAAAGGAAATTAATAGAACGAAATTATAAGGTATTTTTTTTATTAATAAATTAAAGTAATTCGTAAAAAATAAGAAAAGATATTAAAAGCCGATTAATTTATAAAAAAACGATTAGACGAAATTATTTGTTGATTAAAACGACGACACGATATCGGATATTTTGGATATTACGAATATCGAGTTACCAAAAAATTAATAACTTAAAGCTTTAAAACCTGTAAAAATAAATATTAAGATATAAATACTAAGTAACCGATTTAAAAATTATGCGGTTATGGACGATAGTAATACAATAAAAACGATACGATTAGGAAAACGGAAAAAATTAACGCGATTAATTACGAAAAATTAAAGTATTATAATTTTCTTAAATTTTTATAAGCTTTTTTAAATTCCTATAAGTTCCCTTAAATTCTTTTACCGTCCCGTTTACCGATACCTTATACGACAATTATTATGTTTTACTTATAATTAATGCGTTCCGTTATATTCGCCCGGAACCGAAAATTAATAACATATTTTTCCATTTTGTTTTGAAACTAATTTTTATCGTATATTTTGATAATAAAACAAATTTTTACACGAATATCCTTTTTAATTCGTAACGATCGTAAAAAGCTGGCCTTAAATGCTTTAAACTGCTTATTCCGGAAGGTATAATAATGCTTTTCGATAAACCCGATATAATTACCATAGGCCCCGTTAAAAAAACCAGGAATCGACCAATACTTAAAGAATAAGTATATTCCGTATTAATTAAAATATTTTGACGTTATATATTATTTTTTGCAAAATTTGCAAGGTATTAAGTTAAGTATATCGAATGCTTAAATAAACAAATTAATAACGTATTTAGGATTTTTAGCAAAAGCAGCTATAAAATAACTTAAAAAACTAACCCGATAAATTTCGACGTATACTAAATAAGTTATTAAGTTTTCCATTAATTAAAAGTACCTAATTATATTGGACTAGGTATTTACGGCCGTTTAGAAGTTTTTATCTTCGATTTGTTATTGCAAGTATTAACCAGTAATTGGATTACCGATAACGTTAATAAACATAATTTCGAACATTTATATTAATTAACGGATTTTATTAACGATATTACAAAAAAATCCAAATACTTATTTCGATATGCTTAAAAATAACGTAATATATAATATTATTTTTATTCTAAAATCTGGCTACGTTTTAATTATTATCAAAATAAATGCGACGAAAACGTAACGCCCCGATATTAATAAATGGCCTAAGGACCCGATTAATGATCCGAGGATTTGCCCGACGTATTGGAATTATCGAAGCCGTTAATAAAAACCTGGCGAATAAATTGTTATTAGGTATCGGCAGGTTAATGGGAACAGGTATAAGCGTTATTGATCGCCGATTACCGACTATCTATTTAACGATACCAAGAATTAGGCTGGGCTTTGGAGGTATCTTAATTACCTTTGTTAATAGTAATATATATTATATCGGCCAAGGTTTTGAAAGTAGTAAATTATTTATAACCGATATTTTTAATAATAAAATATTTTAATTAAGATTTATATTACGGAATTTGTACTAAAAAGTGGAGGTAAAGTTAAAAATGGGTACTTAACAATATATTAGGTTTTGTAATTTGCGAACGTTATTAAGATTAAATAAAAATTTTAATTTTCGAATATTATGTAAAAGTTTATCGATATAACGGGTTAATGGCCTGGAGAATATGGACAAGTTTAATACCGCCAAGATTTTACGACGATAATTAAAGATTTGGTCCAGCTTTTTGATATTCGCTTCGATTTTAAAATCGATAAGCTTCTTGGTACCAGGATTTAAAAGCTTATTACTTAAACCAAATTTCTTTTTAATAAACGATTTTTTTATAACAAAAATAAGATTATTTGGATTTGCCTTTCTGCAAAAACCTTAAGGATTACGTAAATCTAATAATTGCCGAAAATTTATAATAATATTAATTAATATAATAAGAATAATTATATATATATTTAAATATATGTTAAGTTTAAAGGGAAAAATTAAAATAATGTTGCAAAAAAAATGCAAAAAAAGTATAAGTACGAAAAACGAATATATGCACTTAATTAAAGAAAACGACGACGAGGGCATTTTCCATAAAATTTCGGATAAAATTTTCTAAGATTTTCTCGGCGTATACGTTTTATTTGCAAAAATTCGGTACATTAACTTTAAATGCATTTAATTAATTAAATATATAAGTTATTAACAGATTTTGGCGAATTTCTGTACCTATATAATAATTATACCTTAATACCTGCAAAGTACTTATACTTATATTACTATATTTATATATATATATTAAATATTATCTTTAATTATTATTATTATCTTTAAGTTACTTAATATTATACCTAAGTATATTAATTAATACATCCTTAATTATTATGTCGTAATTTAAAAAACGTATTATGTAAAATAAAAGCGAAAACTTTAAGAAATTAAATACTTCGGATTTTGGAAAGTTTGTACGATTAATTAATATACCCGTATGGAAAAACGATAATATGGTATAATTTCTTAGAAAGATATATAATAATAATTTTACCCCCTATTTTTTAAAAAAAGTTATATCCCAAATTCGTTTTAATCGGCTTATTTTTATATACTTAAAAAATATTAATAGTTAACGTTTATAAAAAAATATTAACCCGTTATTATATTAGTTAATAAAATCGTAATATAACGAAATAATTAAATATTTATAACAAATTATTATAATCGTTTAAAATAAAACTTATTTACGTTCCGCGAATGTTATTGCTTTTATCCAAATAATCGCCTAAGATGCATCTTTAAGAATTATCGCCGTCATTTTAAAAGCTGGACAAGTAATTTTATATAGCAAATCCAGACCATTTCCTAATAAAATCCAAAAAGCGATTAATAATAATAACCCGAAATATATATAATTTATCGCCCAAACCAAAATCCCGATTAATAAAAGTCCAATAAAATATTAAATTAATATATTATATAACCGATTAAAACGTTTATTACTAATATTCGATACTTATATTACCGAAACTCGTATTTAGTTATTACTTTAACTATACCGAAAAGCGTAAAAAAATTAGGATTTAATAATCCGCCTACCCGTATAATAATCGTCAAAATACTTACTTAAACCAAATATTATACTTGCAAACTATAAATTACTTATATCTTTTATATTATTTGCCGCAATTTTGCAAAATAAAAAAATTAAATTATAACCGAAGTAAGAAAATTTAACAAGTATCGCATAAAAAATAAAATTTTCGATATAATTAAAGGATTTTTAGGCCTAAAACCAAAAACGGAAAACGTTAAGAAAAACGTAAAAAATTAACTTGGAAACTTCCCGTCCCTATTAATTAAAAAAGATAACGACGAACCAAATTTTAATTAATTTACCCGACTATTTTATAATAAACGACGCAAACAAAAATAACGTCCTAATCAATTTCAACAATTATCGGCATAACTATCTCCGATATTAATACCCCCTTCCCCATTAATTTAAACTAACCCTTCAGCACTTAAAACTATACGACCTAATCTAACACCTACGAAACTACCATTCGAAATAAAGTACAAGCCTCAACCTAAGGTTAGTAATCAGCGCGCAATAGCAATAGTACAAGGTTAATATATTACGCCGTACAAATAAATAAAAAACACATTCAAAGATACTAAGCAGAAACCAGAACCATACTTCCCGCAAAAATGGCCAAGCTAAGCTAAGTACAAGTCTTTAATCAATACAGAAAAACCAAAGAACAGGGCTCAGAAAAAGCAAAAAAAGGCCAAACAGCGAAAGGATCTGGCTAAACGTCGAAAACGCAATCTTAAATTGAAAATAATAAAAAATAAGCCGCGTAAGCGCTAATCAAATTAATTAATAGGTTTCATGTATAATTTATAACGTTAAAAGTTGGTTACGTTATATTTTTCATTTATTTCTTAAAATAAATTAAAAACAATTTCATTTCGAAAAAGGAGGGTTAAAATGGTACAGGGTACCGGGCCAAAGGGCATGGCTTGGCTGATCAGTTAGTTAGCTCCACATATGTATTTCTAGGAACTCTTCCGTCGGGCGCAACCCCAAGACATGTTCATCATCGTTTTATCGTCGACTCATACACTCATCTCTAGTCAGATTCAACTCGGACCCAAAATACAGTGTTTTCGTTTTGCCTTCATTACCGCTGCACTCGGCTATTCTATCGTGACCCGCCCATCAAAGATGCTCTGATCGGAACTGAGTCTCCCCGTCCCAATTCATTAGGTATCTTAATTTTAAATCCCATATCGTACCGTTACCGATTCGTAATAATTTCGCTATATATAAATTAACGTTTCGTTTGTAAGTTATAAAGGTTGCATAAATAACTATTGCGTTAATGTTTTCGATAACGAATTAATTAAATTTGTTTATTAATATAGCAACTACTTAATTATACTTATTTCGAATAAATTTATTAATTTTCCGGTTATTTTATTAATATTTTTTTTCGGAACTGCCGGAAAGATATTAGGTTACATACGAAATCCTCGTAGTAAGTTACGTTATATAAACGTAACGTTTTGGGGCCTTTAAAGCTTTAAAGCAATATATTTATTTTTTTATATCCTTTAATAAAGACGAAACTGTTCCTTACGTATATACCGTCGCCTTGGATTATCGTCCTATAATTTAGGAACCTGTTAATTAAATTAAAGATATATATAATCGACCTTAAATCCAGAATGGCCGAATTTCTTGAAGGTTAAAACGCGACGTTTGTTATATTACGTTTATTAAAAATCAAAAGTACGCCAATATTCGTTTAACTTCCTTTATGAATTAATTTATTTTTTAAATAATTCATTTTTCTATAATTTTCGACAAACGGTTAATCTTTTTTTAAGGACTAATCGAAAGCAATCCGGTTTTAAACCAATATTAAAATTCCCTTATTAAACTTAAACTTTGTTAAAATCTTGTTAAGGAACGCGTAATAGCATTAAAATAACGTATACCCAGGGTTTAGATACGTTTTGTACAGAATCTTTTATACGTTTAACTTTTGGCATTGCCGTTTGTTACTGCTACTGTTTCGGCTCGTTTGGGAACTTTTATAACTGCTTCGTTTCGGCCTTTTGCCAAAAGTTTTATTACGTAACTAATTATTAATATCCTTACTTTCTTCCTAATTAGGATTATCCTAATTAAAAAGATTTGTTAAAGCGTTATAAAAGGTCGGAAACGTTATTTTAACTTTTTTTATTAACTGTTATAAATTCGTTATAATCTAATAATTTAAAAGTTAACCCTAACTTTTAAGTAATTAATCGTTCTTTTTTTAATATTATCCTGCTTAAAAAGCATAAATAAATTCGACTAATTAGGTATAATCGGCATTACTGCTATATATAATTAATTCGTCCAAATAACTGGCATAGTTATTTCGGAAATCCCATAATGTTAATCTTGGGCTATAATTTTCTACTATTTCGCTATCCATTTATTAAATCTTTTAACGGTTTTCGGGGTTTACTTTAATCGTTTTTCGTATTCGCGTTTAGTATTTATAAGCAATCGGCTATCGTAAACCTTTTCTGATTATTGCAATTTGGCGTATTAGTTTTTAAGGTCGTTATTTAAGCTTAAGCAGGTTTACTTAATCGATAAGGAAACGTTGTTAAAAACTTATTTTATAAGCTTATTAAAGTTTTTTCGAAAGGTTTTATATTTCCGGTTTAAATAGGTATAGGTCGTAAAGTTCTAATTATAAGCTTATTTGCTTTCGGTCGTTATCTCGAAGGTATTTGTCAGATAATTCGTATAATGGATTTTTTCGGTAATTTTTCCGAAGGATAAGGATAAGGATAAAGTTGTAATAGTCGGAATGTTGGTTCCGGTTTAAGGACGAATTCGTTTCTTTAAATAAAAAGCAATAACGGGTGCTGTAAGTTTAACAGGCCATAAAGCATTTTAATCAGGATTAATATAATCCTACAGGTTATATCTTTTGGCTTTAATTTTAAATTCGTCCTTAAATTTGTCCCAGTCCTTAGGACCGGTATAGATAACTGCGGACGTCGACGGTACGGTCGCCCTTATGGCTAATGAAGCATATAGATAATTGCTACTGATATACAGCCTATATCGTCTTAGCAACAGCTGATCAATTGATAAATAACACAAATTGAGCGAATAAGACTCTTAATTGTCAGATATAGAGGACATCAGTTGTGTTGTATTGGATGACTAGCTGCAGGCGCTTTAGAGCACGCACTCCTCATTTTATGGAGTCTAGTCACGGAACCTATATGTTCCGATCAGAGAGAGCCTTTCCGTGTATGGGGTGCTAGCGCGCCCCCTGCTAGCTGACACCTTACGACACGCCCTAACACGCCCCGCAATCCGCCCCACGACGCGCTTTTAAATCCGCCTTCCAACACGTTCCACGACATATATACCTCTAACGTCTTGCGTCCAGATGAAGGGGCTTGCATATTTGGATTGGGTATTTGATGGATAATAGGTTTCCTGTCGGTTGGCTTTTATTTGTGCGAAATGGAGGTAATACTGGCTTAAACGCGTTAGGAGCTAGTCGGTCGCATACGGGTTGGCAGGAAGGAATGGCAATATGGCGTCCGCAACAAGCCTTGATATAATGCGTGCACTTGTTAGGAAGCTGTAGATACAGTTAGCAAAGAAGTATTTGATTGATTTGAATTGATTTGAGGTGTTGTGGTTGAGTTATTTGGGTGTATTGTTGGGAAGTGCTAAAAAGTGTCTCGCTCGCTCGTATGTCTCGCTCGCATGTGTGAGACGTTATATATTTTGTAAAATAAGTTAACGTTAACGAAGGCGTTTATAACGTTATATTGCTTAAACTTTAAGTTAACCTAACCGCGATAACGATTAAGGCTCGAAATAATCTTCCAATTAATATAAAAGCGTACATATTATTACAGGCCTTTTTAAGCTGTTAAGCGTCCCGTACGACAAAACGTATCTTGCATTTTTGTAACCAACTATATTTATTAAACTTATAAATGTACATCTATATATACCATAATACCTATTTTCCTTTAGCAAAAAACTAATTAACGGTTTCCCAAACCTGCATTTTTTTAGGCTTATATAATCTCTTCGGAAAAGACATTAGCTGTTTACGTCGTTATCTAACGAAATCGTCTTTTTGGATAAAGGGTTATATCGGGTTTCGTAAGTTCGACAGGCCATACATTATCCTGATTAAGGTCGATACAACGCCAAATATTAAGCGCGTACGTTTTGGATTAGAATTCGCTTTTAAAGCGATCCTAGTCCTTGGATCCCTTGTAGATAACGGGGGACGTCGACGGTACGGTTACTATTATGAATAATGGGGTATATAGGTAATTATTATTAATGTACAGCTTATATCGTCTCAGCAACAGCTAATCAATTGATAATAACGGGAATTAAGTAAATAAAACTTTTAATTGTCAGATATAGAGGATATCAGTTATGTTATATTGGATAACTTAGCTGCAGGCGCGCTAGAACGTGCACTCCTCTTTTCATGGAATGTAGTCACGGAAACTATATATTCCGATCAGAGGGAGCCTTTCCGTATATGGGGTGCTAGCGCACCCCCTGCTAGCTGACAGGAATACGCCCCCATTCTCCGACTGTCTGGCAACAGGCCAAGCCCGTCTAGTCATAACATTATCCTTCGACCTCGCCGCGATGTATATCGTGACATTCTTTTGATACAATATCCAAGATAATTCGAATCCGATATCACAGGCCTCCGTGTTACGATGTAAAACTTTGTCACATGCAGGCCTAGCAATCTGAGGTTGGCGTACCTTATGCAACCCACCCCTTCCACCTTGATCCCTCACCACATTCATTCCATATAAGGGCCTTAGGCCTTTCCCCATTCTTATAAAGGAACAAGAGATTGTTCTGTCTTGTCCTACCCCATAGGAATAGACTGGTTAGACCTGATTTGAAACCCTACCGTGACAAAGTGGCCGGTTGGGCCGGGAATATTTTTTTATCGGTAAATTTAGGGCAGGGCGGAAGTATTTGGTTTGGTGTCGACGGTATACATGTAAACGTTTAAAAGAGAGTCAATATAATAACGGCAAGGTCGGAAAATGTAGAATTAATGAATTGGTTTCCGATAAGGTGAACAACATTGAACCGTTCACTGAAGTTAGGAGAACCAGAATAACTGATGTTGTCTTCAACGATCTCCTTTTATATTTACGCGCGCAATCACCCTCCCTGAGCTTTCGGACCCGATGAGGCGCTTTCCGGCGTTTCCCACCTATCCCCTTTACAGTCTTCCTAACACATTTTGTGTACATTAGGAATAATTCCAGGATATCTAGGCCATGGTACGCTTGCAAGATGCTGCTAGCTCTCCGAAAGATACCCGATCCCGTAACTGCCTTAAAGCTATTTTGCCCTACACCCGGTGGGTTCTTGGGAGCCGCGTCAGCTTTGACGACTCCGGGATGTGGGTCTCGGATTTGGGGACATCGTGAGTGTGAGTTAAAGCTGACTGCTAACGATTCAAAGTGGATCTGTGTGGATGTAGGACTCATGAGCAAGCGCTCCGCAAGGGACTCGGTTGCCCGAAGAGCTGGGGCGATGTACAACTGTCAGATCAGCCCCTGCACCAATAGACAGCCCATCCATCAGAACCCCGCGTATTCTTCATAGTTGGTAAACACCGAGGCAAGTCCTTTTGTGGAATTCTCTTGGTAGCAATGTTCGACACAATTTCTTGGGGGTCCGATAACTCTGACGAGTGATGCACCATGCATGTGCAGATTGCCTATATACAAAAAAGTTCCACCCACTCTCCGACTCCATGTTGTAGCGTGGTCGGTAGGAGTCTACAGCGCATGCAAGTGTTGACTGCACACTGAAAAGTCAGACCGAAGCCCGTAACTCCTCAGAGTGCACCAATTATTGACATCTTTGCTGTAGCCCTTCAGCAGCTGTTACGGCCGTCGCCGGTGAAGTTTCCAGGCTGGTAAGCTCCCTCCGCGTCATTCAAACATTCAGCTACATCTCAATTAGTCATACCTTCCTACACCTATTCAGCGGTCAATAAACCAAGACGTATACTTACCGATAGTGACGAGCTGCAGGTTGTTCTGCCTGGCCCAGTTGATTAACCAGGGCACGAGGACGCTGACGGTGGAGTCGTAAGTCTCGTGCATGAGTGGGATGTGGCCGTTGCCGCCGGCGCCGGCCTGGATGAACCTTTGCTGAGACTGCTGAGGGGACTGGTTGTTCCAGTCACCGGAGTCGATGTCGTTGGTCACGACGACGTAGTTCATTTGCCGCGCAACGTTCATGACCGAGCCGTAGGTCTCGAGGTACGGGGGGCGTAGGTAGGCCGGCTTCTTGCCGAAGATGTTCACGTAGGCGTCCTCGAGCCTCGTGAGCTCGGTCTGCAGCTGCGAAGCGCCCAGGTTGCCGACGTGCGGGTGGGTCCTGTCGTGGTGGATCAGTTATCTCTCCATCTCATTGCCTAAGGCGAGGGCTCACCATACCATGTGTGCGAGGCGATCTGGTGGCCCGAGTCGTACGCATTCTTAACCGCTGTTCTCTGGTTGTAGATGCACCCTGATCTAGTTAGCCCACATTTCCTTGCACAACTTGGACTTCTGACCATAGAGTGTTCCGGTGAAGAAGAATGTCCCTTTGGCGCCTGCGGCGTTGAGGGTATCAATGAGCTTCTGAGTGTATTGGTATGGCCCGTCGTCGAAAGCAAGGGCGAGGACTCCGGGCTTTGCGCATTTGGTGATCACGGTGCCAAGCGGATGGTCACGTCTAATAAGATCGATAGGGGATGGGATTGCTGCAGCGGAGGCGCCAAGAGCGCAACTCAGCGCTGCAACTACAGATTTGACAAGCATTTTAGAGTACCTGGTAGTGTCTTCTTGGTTCAAAGTTTGTCGGCCAAGTTCGACTCCAGTTATCCGGGAAGCGTGGCCGGTGGTATATATATAAGCCGGCTATTTGAACGCCAGGCAAGAAATCCGGATTAAGAGAATACACCCACTATCATGGGCATAATGATAGTACGATACCCAGTATCCAGCTAGCGTCAAGACTACCCGCTGGAGGGCATCACCGGCAATTCTGTCCAAGTATTACATTGCATTTCACACAAGAAGTTAGGGCTCGGATCATAATAGCACAGACCCCTTTCCCCAGGTTTAGTATGTGGGGATTAAGGTTTGGGATTGTCCACTTAGATCTTAGCTCGCATTTAGCCGGGGCTGATCATGCGGTGAGCTGCAGATTTGCCCACCAATGAAAAGATTAGCCTTAGCTTCATTAGGAACGGAAGGAAATGGAGACATCACTCGACGACAGAGACAATCTCTCATCCCGCTGGCCCGATCGTCCGGGTAACGCCTAGCAACAACCGAGCAGGACTTCGAATGAACCCAACGGAACGGCAAAAGCGACGCTTCTGACCGAGGGGGATCACACATATCGACCAGAAGCCTCAACTTGCTTCTCTTTGGGTGGTTGCCACTCAAAGAATATCGATAATCCCTTTGGGCGAACTATCTCAGCAAGCATATGTCCCCGCGCCTCTGTTTCTAGGCATTCAAGATCCTACTCCTCACTTTCAGCTAACACCTACTCGTGCCAGCGAAAGTCCAACAGCACAGTAGCCGTCCACTGGCCGAGTTCTCCATTGTCGGTATGGCAAGGTCGAATATACGTGGACATTGCTGCCACAGGTTGGATCCATTCCGCAGGCATATCTCGGGTATTGGAAGAGCACAGAAGCAATATGGTCGAGCAGCGCTCTCAACAAATACGTCCGAGTAATAGATTATGTTGTTCCCTTTTGGCCTCTTCTGGAACATATGTCCGGGACATGTTCGCGTTGATAGGGGTCCTGTACTGGTGTACTCCCTGAGATCTGAGGAGATACTGTGTAGGCGCATGTCCAAATGGTCTCCGCAGGGACTGTAAACAGAAACATACCACTTTTGTAGCTCGAATCGGTCAGAGGATTTGCGGAAGAACATAGTATCAAGAATATACCGACTGAATTTCGGATGATTAGCACCTAATCGGCTTTTAGGCGCGTCCATTGGTGCTCACCATGGCACCAAAAGGCCGGTTGTAAAACTCGGGAACTACCCATGCGGAAAAGAGACTTATCGCAACATTGTTTTTTGTCTTCCTGGTCCGTCAGCGAGGGGTTTTGCCTAGTGGTGAGCGTGAAGGTAGTGGCTATGCGTCGTGTTTGTAGGGATTGAAGCTCTCATGTGTGATAGCTCAGGGAAGGCCTCTCTTATTGTGCAGGGATAGCACAAGGTTGGATAATTCGAGCGAAGGAGGGGCTGCGTTTTCGGATCATTTAGCAGTTACTGTCGTTTCGAATCAGAGTGTCACCCCCCCACTTAGCTTCTGAATCACACACCTTTTTTTGTATGGGCCTTTTCAGAATGCATGTAATCCTTCGACAACAACATAATAGCAGTCATAATAACAGCAAATGAAGTTTTCGCGATTGTTTTTTATGCGTGATCTTATTGTTGATAACTTTTTCAACTTCGCCTTTTGCTTTGCGTTCCGTACTGCGAAAGCCCGGCCAACCTAGCCGAATCCTTCTTAAGCTACCTGGCCGTACGCGTTTTTTTTAAGGCTGATTCGAATCGACGAGACTGCGAACGAACATTTCGAAATATTTCCCCGGGCTGACCCTACGATAGCTCCGAAAAGGACTCGTAAGCCGTCTACGAAGGCGGTTAACGCTGTCGAAAAACGCCGAATTATTTTTTCCAATACCCGGAATAATAACTTTTACAAAGCAGCTATTAATAAGCGATTAGTTGCCGCGAAAACCGTTTCGAAAAACAAAAAGAAGGGTAAGTAGCAGATAGTTGTTTTTAATATTAAAAATATTAAAAAATCCGAAATTAAGGTTGTTACGGATATAAAAGGGGATACGGAAAGCGTTTTTAAAATTACGAATAATAAGTTTTCCGAAGATAAATTTATTTAGACCGAATTTTTCCGCAATAAAATTATTCGAAACGAACCTTTTAAAGTTACTTCCGAAGCTACCTTTAAAGTTATTTTTAAAAACGAAGCTATTCGAAACAAATTTTCCGAAACTGCCCCTGCCGAAAACGAAGCCGATTTAAGATATATCGATCGTAAAAATATTTCGCTTAAAGCTTTTTAACCGAAACTTTTAAATATACGTACGTAATTCCTTAATATTATTAAGGTTATTGTTAACGGTAAGAACCCGAAAAAACAACTTAATAAAATACGGAACGTTATTTAAATTATTAATTCGTAACAACTTAAACGATATATTTATAATTATTATACGATAATATTTAAGCATAAAAAGATTCGTTTAATCCTATTAAGTAACGCGTTATTAATTATATTAACGAAAAACTGTAAAGAAAATACAAATATAATTTTCGGCGTACGTTCGTTTAAGTTAAGAAATTTACGTAACGCCGCAAACTTAATTACGAAACTATATTATAACTTTTTAAGGTATTACTATACGGTTATTACGAAATTAATAAACTTATTAAAGCTATTACTGATATCGCGAAACGCAGTAGCAAAAAAGGTATTTTCCTGAATTTTATATATAGCTTTAGCCTTCGATTAAAAAAACCCTAACCCCGACCCAACCCTACTCCTAAACCCTTTAGCAACGCAACAAACCGAAAAACTTTCCTTACACTACGTTCCCGTATTAACGATAATCCCTTTATTAAGGTTTCTCGAAGCCGTAACGTTATAAGCGTTGCAGGAATACCTACGCTTATAACCTTTTCTCTTAAAAACCCTTTTCCAGCAACCTTTACAATAATAGGTCGAAAGCCTATTACGAAATACCTATTTATGCTTGCTTCCGATATACAGGCCGAATTCGATAAAAGCTTTAAGGTCCGTAAAGCTTTATCGAATACGCTCGAATACAGAAAAGGCAAAAGTTACCCTAACTATAAAGGTATTAATCTCTAAATATATTAAGTTAAAAACGGCATTCGTTACCACAATATAATACCCCGGCAGTTCGTTCGCTGGTGCAACGATATTACCCGTTACGACGTTACATATAAAACGCCTTCGATTAGGCTATATTATGAGCTTTACGAAAAAAGGAATACGGTAAACGCGGGATTCGAAAGCGTTAAAAAATAACGCGAAGCAGGTTAACTTTTGGGGGCTTCGGAAACTAGGCCTTTAAAACGGCGGAATGGTAACAGCAATAACAATACAAATATTATACATAATTATTTCGGGAAAAGCTTTTTAAATATAATAGTTAATAGGTTTTAAGCTAACAAATAACAGCTTTTAACCGGATATATTATATAACAGGATTACCTAGCTACCTAAGCCCTTTAAAGCCTTTCGAATCTGACGGTTACGGCGAACAAATATAACGATTAATAAAAGTTACCTTTTATGCCATGCCCTTTAACGCGAACGAATAACAATTCCTTCGACTTACTTATTCGCAATTTTTCGCTTTTTATCTCCGAAAACGTAAATACCGATAAATTACTTCAAAACGTATACAAAAAATTCATAGCAGCATATAACGGTAACGTAAAAAAGATTAAGGATTTATATAACGCCCTGCGAAACGATAATATTATGCTTTAACAAATACGTTACCTTCCTGATAAATGGTTTATATTTCGAAGAATCAAATAAAAAGTTTTTAAACCTTTTAAATTATACGTTAAGTTGCATATACGAAACGCGCTTAAGTTCGAAAACGCGTTCCAAAAGCCTAAGGCGCCGTCTTATTGTAACGGCTATGGGCTTAACCAACTATTAAACCTAGTCGTACGGTTTATGTTAGCAGTAATACCGTGGGAAACTGAGCAATAAAGTGATAGTCACGTTTGGTAATAGCAGATGTAAATCTGGGTAACCAATTGTTATTGCAAGCTAAAGCTATTTAAACTATAAGAATAACGATCGTATTTATTTTCAGCCATTTCGGGCGGATAAAAATGGATTAAAACATCTATCTTAATCTACATCAAAAGATAAAGATGGATTAAAACATCTATCTTAATCCACATTAAAGGATAAAAATAAATTAAAATATCCATCCTAATCCACATCACGTAACCTCTTGGCACAGGCGGGATAACCGTATCCGGAGACCAATTTAGTCAGGTTATAACACGATCTCCCCCTTTTCCAAGTCTTTGTCCTTAAAGATTATTTTCTGGTAAGTTTTTTTTTTTTTTTTTTTTTTTTTTTTTTTTTTTTTTTTTAT
>QJNY01000040.1:79887-257174 GCA_004155945.1 Monosporascus sp. mg162 | reverse complement strand
TTTAAACGGGTTTTTTTTTTTTTTTTTTTTTTTTTTTGCCGTTTAACAAAGTTCGACGCCCAGTTGATTCCAATACGTTCTGCAACGCGTGAGGCCAGCAGTATATTGCCCATATTTTCAACGTGCTAAAGTTGGATAGGAAACGCTTGCGTATTTAGGTTAAGGATTTTTTCGATAATGGAATTTTTTTCGGCCGCCGTCAATTTTCGCAGATAAGGGATAATATCGGCTCGGGCGCGTTTACCGTTAGATTGCGCTTCCAAGGTAAAATATGGGACTTTATAGATAGAACTAAGCTTTTTGTAACTAAATTTCGGGTTTCGTTGTTTAGCCTGAATAACTAGGTTTATTTTCGCTTCTTTTCTAAGGCGCTTTATGTTCTGGTTGTTGAGAAATAGGTAATTGAAGTTAGGTGCTTGGAATATTGGAAAAAGTGTCCCGCGAGCTTGTGTGTCCCACGAGCTTGTATGGGACGTTATTTATAATTATATAATTCTAAGATTATATATATTTTAATCCTAATTATATATATTGCTTTGGAATTTTTTCGTAACTTATTAATCATCTGTAAGCTTTATTAAAATACCATAAAACTTTATATATTCCTTTTTATTCCTAATAATACCTTTAAAAATTACCTAATATATAAACTTTACTTTATCTAATAAATTTTATACCTTGTTTTTCTAATACCAGTTTTAATCAGCCATAAATACTTTCGGTAAGGTTATAATATTTTTAGATTTTCTAAATATAATAACTTTTATGTAATATTTAACATAATACAGTTGCCAAAATAATACTACCGCCGTTTGATTAAGTAAAATATGGCGACCGTGTCCGAGATTTATATAGCGATTTTCTAAAGAATTAAGGCGTACATAGAGATGAAAATGTCTTTAAGTTAGCTTTCGACGCGAACTATATTAACTGTAACGCTATTTTTTATACCTTACCTTTAGTTAGATATGTTTCCCTTTTAAACCCTTTAGCAGTTAATAAAATAATAAATACAAATGTCGCTAAAATGGTATTCGATAAAGTTCTAATATTATAAGACCTTAATAAAACGGGATTTATTGCTATATACACAGAAGCATACTTTGTTTAACGTTATATATACTTTAATACATATTTTACCGCCGGTAATATCGACGTAATACTTTAATAAATATTTAAGGACTTCGATTATATATATCCCACTTATAAAACGATTACAGTAAACGCATTTATATATAATAAGGTTATATAATTCCCGTTTTTACCAAACCTAAACGAATTTACAAGATAGCATATAAATTTATTCGTTTTTATATTATATTAAAATAGTTCGGTGAAGTTAATAAATAAGCAATTAGGATTTATGAGATAATGAGCTTTTAAAACCGCAAAATAAATATCCTTTATATTTGAATTTCACTAATGTTTATTTTTTTAAAAACCCGAACAAATTAAGCAGTTCAACGTTTCCAGGTATTTATAATCGACAATAACTTATATAATATAAATAGTATTAAGGATATAGTAGTTTTATAATCCCGACCAAGAAAATAAAACCTCAATATATCGATGGTATATATTATAAAAACGTTATTTTTATAATGTAAGGCGAAAAGAAAATCCGTAATTATAGGTAATTAGCTAGGGATTAAACAACTATATATAATGACTAAATATTTAGATATTGAAAAATATCAGGTATTAATGGTAAGAACTTTGGTAGTTACTTACCGTATCCGGATATGTCCGTACTTGTATAGGATTCCGATATAGGATTCCGAAACTTATTCGGAATCCGAGTTAAGCCGAAAAAGAAAAGCGTAGTATTAAGCAATAGGAACTTTATACCCCTATATGCCAAACGGGTCGGAAAAAAAGTTTCAAAACCGCAATTAGAAATGCCGGTAAGCCCTATTTCCGGGCACCTAACGTTAAAAGATATATCCGAAGGCCCGGAAAAAGCATGCGACGGGAACGACTTATAACTACCGAAATCCCCAGCAAAAAGGCGATAACGTACGTAGCTGGCCTTAAAAAAAGCTGGCCAGAAACAGGCTCCAAAGGATACCATTTACGGGTCTAGGAAAACAAAATCATAAAACGTAAAAGCTCCGGATCCATTATAAGGCCGGGATCTTAAATATTTTAAGCTGGTATTTAAAGAAAAGCGGACGCCGGAATACTTGTACTTATAGTAAAAGGATAACTTTTTTAATATTAGCGAAACATTATTTACGTTAGTTATTTACCCACATATTCGATTTTTTATACCAGCTAATCGACCTGAACCAAGGTACTTTAAGGGTTGGAAAGAATGGAAATAGTTTAAAAGCTAGTGAAACGAATTCAAAAAAAAGGACCGCAAATAAAATTTAAGAAATTTTAATTCGGCGATATAGATTAAAAGATGTAAATTAAAAAGGACAAATTACTAATAGCCGCGATAAATTATAGATAAAAACGCGTAATATTCAAGGTCGTTAATTTCCTGAATTTAAAAGATTTATTATATAACGTCCCACACCACTTCACCAGATGGTTTTTCACACTCCGCAGCAACAAATTCAAATAACTTAATAACAACATATCGCATTAATTCAAATCAATCGGATTCTTTTTCGGTAGATGTATTTACAACTTCTACACAAGTACGCGCATTATGTCCAGGCTTACCGTAAACGCTACACATCTGTTTCTTAGTTTCAACCCTTTTACGACGACTCTCTCCAGCTGCTGTTGGCTGCATTTTTTACCACCCCCTTCTGTTTAAGCCAAAAAAGCCTGTCTCTTTTATATAGTAAATATTTTTCCTCTTCAAAGACGTTTGTTTTTGGTCATGCGACGTTTGCTTAAAATATAATTCGTTTCGCGTAATTAAACAGCTTCTTTCTGAAAAAGAATATTTTTGTACAGAACTAGTAAATAACTTTTAGTGAAAAGATAAACCGATTCAGCTATTCTAGTTAACGAATTACCTTATTAGTTTCCAATTTTCTTCTGTAAATAACGTAATTGCTGCGTTACTTTCTTAATATTCCTAGGAGGTTTCGCGGGCGGGAAACAAATGGAACTGGCAGAGGTTAGCGGGGAGACGGTCGGCGTAGGTACAACTAAAGGAACCTTCAATTCCGAAAAAAAAACGTTATTAGGATTAAATAGAACAAAACCAGCTTTTGCGAATCTAGATTTGATGTTATCGGACGTTATGGCAGTTTGGAACGCGTCGTAGAAGCCGGCGAGAAAATCTTCTTTAGCAATATAGGTATGATGGCGTCGTATTAAGTTTTCGATATACCGCGAATAAACGCGTTTCAAAATCGAAAAATAAGATATATCAAAAGGTTAAAGTTGATACGAGGAATACGCGGGCATACAAAACGTAATAATGTTGTTATTAACGCAGTAATCTTCGAATTCCATCGAATGGTAACTTTTATGGCCGTCGGGGATAAGGAAACGTTTCGAACGTTTCGTACGCGTCCGAATATGCTTGTCAAAATGCTGTATCCATTCGAGACCTAATTTATTTGTTATCTAGCCATTATTACTTAATACGATTTTTCAATCGGTTGTTGGCGGTAGATTGTCGCGGTACCAGGACCTAAGATGATTTTTCCCCGCCATGATGATAAATGGCAGCATGGCCCAACCTTAGAAATTAACAGCCTGGATAACTATAACCTACTTTTTATTCTCTTAATGCGCTTATCTAGGTTTTCCACGCCTTTCAGTACTGGTAATTACTATGCCCGTTACCATAAGAAACCTTATCAAAAATCTAGTTTCGTCGAGGTTGTAAATATCCTTTTTTGCGATGCCGTACTTCGCGATTATAGCTCGAACAAGTTCGAACTATTTACGAAATGCTTTTGGATTTTCGAATAGGATTCTTTGATAATTAATTTTCCGATTTAAGCGCGTCTATCGTTTTCTTTGCCGTTTAACAAATCTCGACGCCCAGTTAACTCCGACGCGATCCGTAACGTGCTGAGCTAGCAGTATATCGGCTATACCTTTAATGTATTAAAGCTTTATAGGAAATGCTCGTACATTTAAATTAAAGATTCGGTCGATAATCGATTTTTTTGATTGGCTTTAACTTTCGCAAATTCAGGATAATATCGGTTCCGGAAGGTTTACCGCGACGATATTCATGTAAGGTGGATTAAAGTACTTTATAAATAGAACTAAGCGTCGCATAACTAAGTTTTGGGTTTCGGTTTTTAACCTGAATGGCTAGGTTCATTTTGCGTTCTTTGTAAGCCGTTCCATGTTGTTGGTGTTAAGAAATGGACAATTGAAGTTAGGTAATTGGAATGGGCTAAAAGTCATCCGGTGAGGTAGTGTATCCGGTAAGGTGGTGTGGGACGTTAAATTATTTCATATTTATCTTGTAGCTATCGAGGATTTTCCTTTTAAATACCGGATCTAGAAAGGTCTTAATCGCCGTAGTATAAGCGAAATTGTCGAGCAAATCCTTTAATTATCTTTTGGTTTCGTTTTAAGTTTCCGTTACGTTTTCGGAAGTCGGTATAATAAAAAAAGAGATAAGGTAACGTGCCACACAAGCGGGCGAGACACACAAGCAAGCGAGACACACAAGCGAGCGAGACACTTTTTGCTTACCTCATCGAGATCAGGCCCTATTTTTAAGGTTGGGGCTGCGCCTATGGCGCAGCCGTGGCTAGCGCTTTTAATCAAGAAATAGCTGCAAGGGTTAGGTATATCGATTAGACCTTTTTAAGAAGAAGCTCTACAGAAATAACAAAACCTCAAAAATAGGGCCTGATATCGAATTGTGATTTTTCGGCCACGTTTGGTACCGTCCCATTGAATTGAGACGGGGAGACTCAGTTCCGATTAGAGCATTATTGAAAAGCGGGTCACGATAAAATAACCGAGTGCAGCGGTAATAAAGGCAAACGAAAACATTGTATTTGGGTCCGTGTTGAACCAGACTTTAGAATAACATAAGTGTATGTTGTAAGTAACTGATAATGAACGATGGACGATAAACATGTTTCGGGGTTGCGCCCGGCGGAAAAAGCTCCTAGAAATACATATATAGAGCTGATTAATTAATTAGCCAAGCTATGCCCCTTAGTTCGGTACCTTACACCATTTCAACTCTTTTCTTTCGAAATAAAATTATCTTTAATCCATTTTGAAAAATAAATAAAAATATAACGTAACCAACTCCCAACGTCATGAACGGTACATAAAATTTATTAATTAATTTAATTAACGCTTACGCAGCTTGTCCTTTATCATTTTTAATTTAGGACTTCGTTTTCGACGTTTGGCCAAATCCTTTCTTTGTTTGGCCTTTTTTTATTTCTTTTAAACCTTATGCTTCAATTTTTCCGTACTGATCAGAAACTTATACCTAGCCCAGCCTGGCCATCTTTGCGGGAAGTATAATTCTGGTTTTTGCCCTGCATTTTCGAATATATCTCCTACTTATTTATACGGCGTAACATATTAACCTTGTATTATAACCATTGTTCGTTAATAACCAACCTTCGGTCGAGGCTTATATTTTATTTCGAATAGTAATTTCGTAGGTGTTAGATTAGGACGTATAGCTTTAGATGCTAATGGGCTAGTTTGAATTGATGGGGAAGGGGGTATTAATATCGGAAATGGTCGTACGGATAATTAACGAAACTGATTAGGACGTTGTTTTAGTTAGCGTCGTTTACCATAAAGTAATCGGATAGATTAATTAAAGTTTGGTTTATTGTTATCTTCCTTAGCTAATAAAAACGGGAGGTTTCCAGGCTAATCTCCCACGTTTCTTTTAGCGTTTTCCGTTTTTGGTCTTAGGCCTAGGAATGTTTTAATCATGTCGGTAATGTTATTTTCCATTCGATATTCGCTAAATCCTATCCCGTCGGTTATAATTTTGTTTCTCTATTTTACAGGGTCGCGGGTAATAACATAAAAGATATATGCAATTTATAATCTGCAAGCATAATATATGGTTTAAGTAGGCATTTGAACGATTACCATACGGGCAAGCGAATTATAAAGTCCTAATTTTCTTTACGCCTTTCGGTACAGCTGGAATAATAACTAGGTACGATTCTCGGTAGCATAAATATCGAATATTAGCATTAAACGCTTTAATCGGTCGTACAATATATTAATCCAATACCCCATTAAACTTTCATCTGTTGAAATTCTGGTTTAGGCGATAAATTATACATATTTCGGGTTATTAGTACTAATCGCTTTCTAAGTTTCACTAAGGATTAGTCTGAACTTTCTATATAAAATTACTCGTCCAACTTCTGGAATAACGGCGATAATTCTTAAAAATACGTCCTAGGCGATTATTTGCATAAAAGCAGTAACATTTTCAGAACGTAAATAAGTTCTATTTTAAACGATCATAAGAGTTTGCTACAGATATCCAGCCACTTCGTTATACCACGGTTCTGTTAACCAGTATAATAACGGGTTAATGTTTTTCCATAAACGTTAACCATTAATATCCCTGAGGTATATGCGAATAAACCGATTAAAACGAATTTAAGGCGCAACTTTTTTTACGGGGTAAAGGGTAAACCTATTATTATACATCTTCCTGAGAAATTGCATTATGTTTTCTTTTTCCCATATAAATACATTGGCCGATTATACAAGCTTTCCAAAATTCGAAGTATTTAATTTTTTAAAGCTTTCGCTTTTATCTTAAATAATACGGTTTTTGAATTACTGTTAAGGGTTACAATGGTCCGGGCACACCGGCCGGATCATCGTACATATATACCCATATGTCCCTACGTAGTTTTCGATAGCATACGAAATCGAGACTTTTACACCTTTATACAGTTATACGTATCTTACATAACGCTATTCGTAATACGTAAAAAACCTTAAGTTAATAGTTGTAATATCTTATTATTATTTTGTTATCCTTATTATTACTTAAGTAATCCTTAATAAGTAGTGCTTATTACCCGAATTAAGAATTAATTTTCTTTATTATTTTATTATTTTTACTTATTTAAAGGGGAATATACGAACAGAAATACGAAATAAAGGTAATACTTAACGTTAAACTTAATAAGCATACTTATACTAATAAAAAAGAAATTCGAAAGTATACGAAAAGTATACGTTTTTTTCATTAAATATTTTAATAACTCGTAACTTTTACGAAAGCATTAAAAAACTATCGAGTTCTTTGAAAAAGGAATTTATTTTGACGTTGCCCTTAATAACCTTTACGGTATAATAATTACTAACGTATTATATTCGATAACCTTTTTGATTTATCAAAAGAAAACCGATAAATTACTCTACCAGCAGTTTAATACTGCATATATTTATTTTAAATGTTTCTACTGAAAAAAGGACGAATTCGATAATTTCCTTTTTAAATGAGAAATACTTAAGTAGTTAAACCCTTTAAAAAATCCGATAAAGTTAGCATCTATATCGTTAATAAAGCCAGTACTTATATCGCCAACAGAAAAACGGGGGCAGTTAAACTTTCCCGAAATTTCAACAGAATTAATACTTATACCGACAAATAAGCCAAAGTTTCAGGAATTCCAGATTCCAGAAGATAGTCCGGTTAGGGCAACCCTTAAGCAGGAAGGTATGTTAGCCCGTCCGCAAGGAAATCCCGGGGTATCGGCTTAAGGCGTAAACTAAGACGGCCTTTTAAATTTGTCCGAACTTTCGAATAAAGACGATGGTATAATACGAACTTTGGTTTTTTTATTTAAGGAAATAAGGAAATTTCGCGTTAATTAAGGCGTAACGTTCGTTACGCGCGACCAAACCTTAATTAAGGGAATTATAAAGTTATACCAGTTCCGCGTAATAAATATTGGATTATTTTAGCTAAACGCTGCAAAAGCTAAGCATAACAGTTTAATTATCTTTTATAACCAAAAGCAGGTATGTTATCGCGATATATATTTATAGGCCAAAAGAATAAAAAAATGGGCCGATATAAATAACCGAAAATCCGATATTTTTAAAAAAGCTTGGATTTTGTTTTATGACGACGTATTGGCCTAATAAAAGCAATAGCTTTCCGAGTTTGATAAAAGCCGTTTTCAGTTAAAACTAACGACTTTTTTAAACGTTATATTAAAGCAGTTCGGAATTAAGCTAAAAAAAGCTTAGGAATAATTAACTAAAAATCGGTATACCTTTAAAGATAACAAATAAGGGAAGCCGGTTAAAGCTTACGTTATAAAATTGTTTAGGTATATCAAATTATGCGGTAATTTAACCGACTTTTAATTATTTACCCGTTTATACCAAAATTTGTATCCGGCCTTTTAAGTATTATGCTTTCGATTAGAAAAAAATGGATATTATTGCGGCGTATCTGGATAAGGTCGACGATAAAGCCAAGGCTAAAAAAGTAAAGTTAAACGATTTGCCGAAACCAATTTTTGCCTTATTAAGCCATTTATATAATAATTTAAATAATTTAGATAAGACGGCTTATTAAACGAATAATAACCGTAATAGCCGCCGGTTCCAACGTTAAGAATCGTTATGGCGTAATTAAGGAATATCCGGATTTCGTCTTTTTAATTCGAGTTTCCGTGGTTATTCCGGAAACCGCCGATGATAAGAATAACGACGCAAAAAAGCGCGTTTTCGTCAACATCTAAAACGCGAAAAACGTTCGAATTACCCGGATCGCGGAAGTTATTAACGCCGTTTAGACGGTATTAAAAGTTCGGTTAAAAGGTCCGACGTTAAGATGGAATTTATATATTTATTAACGAAAAGACCGTATAAGAATACGAAAAAAACGCCGAAGATTACTAATTTATTTTACAGGTTGACGGTTACCATTGTTTTAGCGAAAGTAAAGCCGAATTAAAGCCTGATTATAAGGAAAGTTGGATATATATCGAAAATAACGTTGTCGATGATACGTATTTCGTATATCCCGAGAAATCCGATAAGACGTTAGTTACCAAATATATCGATAAAGAACCGAGTTATTTATGTTAACGATGCGACACGTAATACGGTACGGTTAACCTTTTTGCCGGCTACGTATAAAAAAGATATATACCTAAAAAATAGGTAATATTAAAGATTATACGAGGGGTAAATGTTTCGAAATCCGTTTTAAAAGTTGTTAACGTTAACGAGATCATATATTTCGTTCGGGATAACGAGTAGGTAATTAAAGTTAACCCGAACCCGGTATTAAGAAATTATATATAGCAAAAAACGTCGTATCTAAAGGTAAACGTTAAAGTTAATATTAATGCGCAACCTATAAACGTCTGTATAAATACGGAAAGTTCGTCGATTTTCGTCGACCGAAAATAAATAATTTCGTAAGCCAAAAATCCGAAGTTTTATTAATATAACTGTATTTACGTTAAAGGCGTTAACTTGCAAACTTTTATTAATATCCAGGTAAATTTCGATTTTTATTTAAAAAGTTAAATTAAAAATACATAGATTAACGGCTATTTTGTAATTAAAGTAAACGTAATCGATAGCTTTAAGCCAAAAATGTTGCTAGGTACCGAATTTTTATTTTAGTATAAAATTAAGATCGATTTCGTTAAAGGAAGTTGTACCTTCCGATTAATCTTTCATATAAAGGTAAAAAAGGAAACCGTTAAAACGGTAACTTTAAAGTTAATACGGCAAAAAGTTATAATTACTTATGTAATAATTATTCTTGCGATAATTATAACGTTTATTAATGTAAATTACGTTAATTTGCCCAAGTTAGTAAATAAGAAAAATCGGATACTTTAACCGGTATATATAATAACGGATTATCCGGATACGTTTAACCTTACTTTTAATAAATTTAACTTAAAAAAACTATCTTTTATAATATTAAGGTTTTCCTGAGTCATATTGTCTGACCCTGCCGAACCAGCCAGCGGGCATAAGGTTCACCAGGGTCGAAGCTTATCGGCAACTACGCATCAGTCGGCTTCAAAGTGAGGCTCTATGGGACTGAGGTATCAATCTATCCTAACCGTGAAAACCATTGATCAGTCATCGTGTTCGAAGGTACTGGGTATAGTATCTATCGTGCAAATTAAATCGTGTAATGATTTTCTGTGTATTTGGCTCAGCCTGGAAAATAAGGCTTGAACCCATTCGACCTTGCATAATATTAAAGTTTAGCCTTTAATAATTAAAAAAAAACGAAAGAATCGGTATTAATTATAACTATACCGGTAACGAAAAGGTTTATTTAGTTAATTAGGACGACATTAATTAATATTGAAAAGCCGGTTTAATCCGAAAAAAATAAGCTAATATAATTAAAAAAACTTATTTTCCCGTTATAAAAAGCGCAAAAAACGCGAAAACGGACGAATGTTTAAACGTTAACTTTTATACCCCGTTATACGGTATAACGAAATTAACGGACATCCCGTTTGTTAAATCCAAAAACGGTACGGCTATCGCAAATAACGATCCGGTAATTAACGATAAGATACGCCGATTAATCGACAGCTTCGACGTCTTTCGGTATAAAGGTATAATATTAATGCCTGAAAAATATAAAATACGTATCGATCTTGTCGACGGATGGCAAGAATAACTTAAAACGGTTAGGATATATCCGATAAGCATTAAGGATTGCCAAATTTTCGGTAAGAAATACGACGACTTACATAAAAAAGAAAAAATGTTTTTTTAAAACGAATTTACCACCGTTAAAATTTTAATTTTCGTCGTATGAAGAAAATTAAATATTAAATATAGAAAAGGGCGCGTAATAACCGACCTTAAACCGTTTAATAAAATAACCGTCTTTAATATTTATCGTTTACCTAATTAAGATAATATTATAAATAATATAATTAGTAAAACATGGTTTAATTTATTCGATATATTTAACTTTTATTTTTAACTGTTAATACGAACGAAATACCGGAACCACAGAGTAATTATTAATTTCTGAAATTTAAAAAAGTTTAACGTAATTTTAATAAGCTTTCGTAACGCTTTTACTTTTGTTTAAAGGTTTATAAATAGGCTGTTTTTCGTACATAAGCGCTTTGTACGTATATATATTAACGATATCATCGTTTTTAGCACCAGTACCGAAAAATACATAAAGTACTTACGTATCGTAGTGGACATATTTAACAAAACGAAGGTTTACATTAGGGCGGAAAAGTTTTTCGTCGGCTTCCCAACAGTCCGTTTGCTAAGTTATAACGTTGATAAAAACGGAATTTCTAAGACTAATAACCGCATAAACGCGTTTAAAAAGCTCGTTTTCCTTAATACGTTTAACGCTTTGAAAACTTATTTAAGTATAACAACCTGGTTACGCAAAGGAATCGCGTAATATAACGTTAAAACAGCACCTTTCGAATAACGAAAAACGGAGATGCTGGCGAAATTTAAAAAGTCGGGAACTTTACCTACTAAAATGTTGAAGTAAACGAAATAAATGCATACTTCCAAAATTAAATTCGTGCCGACGAACGAAAAAAAAAAAGCATAGAATTAATTTTAATATTATTTATGCACTTAATACGTTACGTATTATTACCAAAAAAATAAACCTTTCTTTTTTATGGTAAACGCTTATAAAAAAGCTTATGGTATTGTAGTTTTCCAATTAATTAACGAATAAAACGGTTAAGCCATTTCCGGCAAGGATATACCTAAAACCAAAAATAAGCCTATTCTTTTTATATCCAAGTTAACCTTTAACGCGGAAAAAAAGTACGGATTTACAGAAAGAAAAATGGCCGTTTTAATATAAGGATATAAAAAGTTCCGAAAGCTTATTTAATTTAGCCGATTTCCGGTTAACGTTTTTACTGATTATGTTTTTACAAAAGAAATCGTTACCCATACGTCTTTAGCTATTATAAACCTTAACAAAATTAACCCCAGGTTAATTAATACAGTTAATTTCTTGTCGTAATTTCAGCTAAAGATATACCATATCCCAAAAAAGCTTAACATAATACCAGACGCGTTATTACGCTTGCCGATGATAATCTCGGATTAAAAAGCAGTTAAACGAAACGAATTTAACGAACTAAATAATATATAACACGATATTAATGTTTGGTATTTCCTAGCGAAAAAAAATAAAACCTTTTAAATTACCCCTATTTTTAGTAATAAGTTTAAGGCCCGTATTATCGAAGGATACGTAACAAATTACCGGTATAAGCACGTATACGCCATATTATAAAAAGTAAAAGCTAGCGAACGCAAAAAATGGTAATACCGGCTATTTAAGTTACAGAATAACCTTTTATACCACGTCGGGCTAAACGGCCATAAAATGTTATGCATCTCCTATACCTACGTATAGGACGTTCTAAAGCTTATACATAACAAAAAGTACCATTTCGGCAGAAATCGCATAATAAAAGATTTGCGCAACATTTACTTCGCAAAAAAATACTTTAAAATATCGAAGTATTTCAGCTTTTGCACGGTTTACCCAAAAAACCAAACGGACCGAAACAAGCCCCTAAAAGAATTGTTACCCCTGCCAGCGGTTAAGTTATCATACCATACGATAACCATGAACTTTATTACGGATACGCCGGAAATAACATCCGCAGATATATTCTAGGCGTTAATAAAGTATAATACGTTAAACAGCTTATATATTATTTCATACAAGGTAAGCAAAAAATCGTTATTAATACCCGGCAACATGCGGTATACGGCTAAGGATTAGGTAATAATAACGTTAAAAATGCTACAGTTCTGCGATTAAGGGTTACCTATTACCATTATCAGCGATAAAGATCCAAAGTTTATATCTACTCTATAGAACGAAATATTTAATGTTTTAGGTATTAAAATACTTTTTTTTAACAGCATATTATTTATAAACAAACGGATTATCCGAAAGGAAGAATTAAACCGTTAAAATCGCCATACGTTTCCATACTGTTACGAACCTTAACGTTTTATAAACAAATATAATACTTACTTTACAACATTATTTAAATAATTTCCTGGCAGTTATAATAAAGCGATTTTTTAACGAATTAATATTCGGATTTTAACTTAGGTTAACTTTAAACATGTTAAACGAAAAAAAAGAAACGGTAATTTCGGGAAATGCGATAAATATCGTACGAGAAAATTATGCTAAGGAAGCCGCATAATTAGCCGACCTTGCCAATATGCTTACGAAAGAAAGGTACGATAACCGGTATACCTAAACGGAATTCAAGACGGGCGAAACAGTATACCTTAGGTTATATTAGGGATATTACTTACCTGGATAACTTAAGCGAAAATGGTTGCTTATTCGGGCCGGTCCGTTTAAGATTTTCGAACGAATAAAAAACTAAACATATAAACTGGACTTTCCTACTAGTTAAAAAGTTTACTTAATCGTTTCGGTAGTATAGTTGTATAGGCCAAAGCAAGGGAAAAATCTATTTAAGCGAGAAAATGCTAAGCCCGGTCCAATACCCGTAAAGGGTAACGTGTAGGAATGGAAAATCGACTGCATCGTAGACCGGCGAATTCGTTGGTATAAAAAGAACTTATCCGTTAAATATCTCGTTAGATGGATAGGATATACAGCGAAGGATAACGAATAACGAGCTAGAAAAAACCTTCTTATAACGGCTAAGGAAGCCGTTACCGAATATAAGGCAAAGTATTTAATCGATTAGCTAAATAAATATTTAAAAAAGGAACTTAATCCGCCCTAGCAGTATTAGGGTAACAGATAATAGATGCGTAGTCGTATTTATCAACGATATAAAAGGGGGAAAAACCAATAAAAGATATTTCCTGATATTCGTTATATCTTTTCTACATATTTTATTAAAGTTATTAGGTATTCCGTTTTATTTGTTATTTAATTTTGCCAATATTTTTCTTATATATCTTCCGTACTTAAATATTTTTACTTTTCTGCTATCTTTAATTAATTTCGCGTTATATTTGGTATATATTATAAAGCTGTTCGCATCTTTTTCAGAAAATCTTACGTTGTTAGGAAGTTGCACATCGTCGACATCAGAAATTTTCTGACTATAAAAGGGCAACTTTTTACCAAAATTTTCACCCTTTTTTCCATTTTTTTTTTCACCGCCGATTCGCAACAATTTATACATAAATCGGTAGCCGCCCGTAACCTTATACGAAAATTCAGTTACTCCTGACAAAAAATCCGTTCAGCCTGTTATTTAAGGATAATTAGGCAAACTATAATCCCGTTATGGCAGATAAAAATACCGCTTTTAATTCCGTTTCCAATTCCTAATCCTTTAATAATAAAATGAACGAATAAATTGGTTACCCTAACGTATTTATATTTATAAACGACAACCTATTTATAGCAGCCAGTAATGACTGGATCAGCGACAACAATAACGATAAATAGGACGAAAATAATCTTAGTGGTTAAGATAACGGCAAATCCGTCGAGCCGGCCGGTATGGCCGTTATCACTAAATCAAGCTTTTTTAACGGAACCCAAAATAATACTATCGTTAAGGAAAGCGAAAATTCTATTCGTCTGTTTAATCCGTTTAAAACAACTATAAATTAGGTACCCTTTATTCAGAAAACGGTTACTTTTAGCGAAAGAACAGTTTAAAAGGACGATGTTAATTCGCTTAATAATTAAGCTAACTTCGACGATTTATCCGAGAACTCGGATAAGGACCTTTAAGTTAAATAGATTAATTAAGCTGCCATCTTTAACGAGAATCGCGCGAAACTTCACAAGGCTGTGGTCGATTTCGTAAAAAAATCGGCACCTACGATTATTAATCGATTTAGTCCCAACAGAACCGGCTATGATGGTAATAACGATAAGGACATTAATTTCGGTTTAGGTAACTTTACCGATTTTCAGGGAAAGGGGTACGTCCTAATGGATACCGATGCCGAGTTTTTTGGTATTCAGCCAGTATCAACGCAGAAAACTACTTTTGCAGAAAAAAAGCTATCCTTAATTTAATAAATAAAACAAAGCGCTAAAAAACGGTTTTTGTTTACTACGACGCTTTTAACGCCCAGGAAATCGAAACGTAAGTTAATTAAAAATACCGAGCAAGACTTTACAGACGTAATCGACGAGGAGGACGAAAAATCCGATAATTAAACCGGAATAGAAGCTTACCTAACACGTATTCGCAAAAAATGCGCTTACGATACCCGCTTAATGGCTGAAGTTACTAAGAAAATTAACAAATTCGTTACCAAGGATAATATCAAGATTTATGCTAAATACCTTTACGTAAAATCGGTTAAAGATCGCGTAAAACAAGCATACAATATGTAGAAATCCAAAAAGGCTTACGATGGCAATGTTACGAACCAAAGGTTCTCCAAGATGAGAATGCTCCTCTAGGACTAGCGCGAACGAGCTCTAGGTAAACTACGGAGCTGGCCAAGACCTTAGTAATTTAATATGATCTAATTAATTTAGGATAAATAAGGTAAATCACGGTCAATTACATAAATCAAAGGCACATTTACCAAAAGATAGGAAGAAATATAACGAACGGTTTTCCTATATAAATAGCACCCAGATAAATTCGTTCTTTAGCTATCAATTTAAGTTTTTAATTAAAGGTAACGTTTTTCAATTAAAGGAAAAGTCCGCAAATTTCTTTAACGAACAAACTACCAAATTATTCTTTGCCTTATTATTACCTGCAAATCAAGAATCCCTTTCGGATACTGCTTATACCTTCAAATAGTCGTATAACAGGTTCGTTACATTTTAATAGCTCCTTAATTAATAACCGACGAATAGTTTAAGGCCCAATTAAGCACAAGCTCTCTTAAACCTAATAAAAACGATATTATAGAACGGCATTTAAAAAATAAACAACATATCCGATCGCCATTATTAACCAGTAAAGGATCGATATCTAAATTAAAACATCATACCCCTTATTAGAAAAGTGCTTTCTTTAAATCTTTAATCGACAATATAGCCCCCCTTATTATTCGGTTTCAAGGAAAACCTTTTTCTTTTTTGCAACAATCCTCCCCGGCTCCAAAAAAAACTATTAAGGTCCAGGAAAACGAACCAAAGAAAAATGAAAAGTCCGACAGCCCGAAAGGCAAAAAAAAAGAACTTACGATTAACGACAAGCTACGCACCTTAATAACTAAACTTCAGGCGATAAATAGGGAAAATGCCCAATTCGTTCGACAGCAAAGGTCTTCGACATTACCTTTATTTGGCGCGAATTAATCCCGCGAAAAGATTATTCTACCCCCTACTTATTATAAAATGCCAAAGGTTAAAGGTTATAAACTAACCCCTACAAAACTTTACGACGGTACCACAAATATAGAAAAATTCTTAATTTAGGCCAAATTTTACCTTAAGTTTTATAAAAATTCTTTAACGGAAAATTATTAAAAAGTAATAACTATCTTTCAGTTACTTACTGGAAAAGTTCTTTTATAATGCGAACTTATTATAAACGATTACCTTATAAACTACCTTAACCAATTTTCCGACCTAACCAACTATATCTTCGACGACTATAAATATTTTTTTTTTAAAAAAATACGAACTTTATTTAGATATTCCGACAAAAAACAAGATACGGTCGAATAATTGCACCTTTTCCAACAAACCAAATTAGCAGCTAAATATGCGATTAAATTTAATCGCTTGCATTAATTTCTAATCTTCTAAAAAACGTATTATTTTATCCTTTTTATAACGGCTTAAAATTATAAGTTAAGGATGAAATATACAAAGTACCTAAAACTGGCCATTTTCAGAACTATATTAACAAAGCCATTATTACCGATCGACGTACTTTTGAAAGGTATTTGGAAAAAAAAAAATCCGATAAAAAAAAGGACGATCGAAGCTCTAACAACAAATCCCAAAAAAGCAAAAACAAGGACAGAACCCAAAAGGAAGCAAATACCACTTTTAGGAAGCCTAAAAAGGACAAATCGAATGTTAAAT
The DNA here is from genome assembly GCA_004155945.1 of Monosporascus sp. mg162. Classification (NCBI taxonomy): domain Eukaryota; kingdom Fungi; phylum Ascomycota; class Sordariomycetes; order Xylariales; genus Monosporascus; species Monosporascus sp. mg162. The sequence continues at coordinate 240,253 of QJNY01000040.1, read as the reverse complement.
ACTTTAACTGTAGCAAAAAAGGTTATTACAAAAACGAATATCGTTTTCCAGCCAAAAGGAACTCCAAAAAAGGAAGGATTCCTTAAAAAAAGGCCCGAACAGCCGAACAAGAAACAAACAGTAAAAACGAAAAAGAAAAAAAAGTTAATTCCACCTCTTTCTAACAGGATTATATAATTACGACGACTTACTATAAACCAAGCGGTAACCCAAAGTACGAACGTTATCCGATTTGCCAAAATCAAATAGCCAAAGCCTGTAAATATTATTCCGGACAACCAGCCTCCAGGATAGCCATAAGGTTAGAATGCGAATGTTATTTAGATGTGCAAAAGTGCGAAATATACCACGAATATAGCCAGATGCGCCCCGATAACCATTGGTAGAAAACTCTTAAATCCAGAAAACTCCCAGAACGGGCAGTATACTTTAAAACCGAAACTTTTAAACAGAACTCCGTTAAAAAGCACGGTTTCCTCCATTTCTCGGCCTGTAACGATAACGATTATCCAATTCACCTTCAAACAAAGGAAGATAACGATTATTGGCCCAAATAAAACGAAAAAACCTTTATAAAGCCTGATAATAACTGCAAATGCATCGAAATCCCCCGATGGCCCGAATACCTTCGATCTTGTTATTTGCATCCCGAATCGAATTAAAGCCGAAAAGCTATTGCTTAGGGTTGCTTATGCTATACCCTTATGCTATGCTTAATGTATGAACTTCTGGATATGGAAGCAAGCTTTACAGAAATCTTAACTTCGAATCGGAAACCTTTCCAAACGTTAAAGGTAAAAATCACTAAGGTAAAATACCAAATTGGCCAACGAAAGTAATATATTTACATAAACGACAAATATACCAAATACCCAGTTAAGAAAACCCGCGAATAAAAACGCCTTTTAAGGAACAAAACTACGAAGTTAAAAAACGGCAAAGGCTTTCAAAATTAAGGTATTAAAAAGCTTTGCGAACCAAGACCTTATATAAAGCAAAAAAAGGATTACGAAACTAAATCGAAATTCTTATTCAGTACTAAAGCCAAACTTTTAAAACTATAATTAACTTTAAAGCAGAAGGTAACTTTATTTCGCCAAAGGTAGCCGAAAAATACTACATTCCTTAAAAATACAAGCTAAAATCCTACAAATTACGGATAGTTAATAGAAGTTTTTCCCAGTACGATAACGGACGAATCTTTAAAGAAACTGAAAAACTTTTAATATAAATCTAAAGGTACGAAAAGCATCTTACCTTGGATATTACCGATATTTTAAGTTATAATGTTATCTTGAAAATGCTGTAACTTAACTTTAATAATCCGTTAATTAACTAAAAAACTCGCCAATTCTTTTAAAACTACGAATCAACTTCTATTAAAAAAAAGATTTAAAAAAATCTGCTACATTATTCGAAAAGCCAAGGTATTAAATTCTGCTAGTATTATACCCCCAAAGTATCAGCGATTCGAACGACTTTTTAAAGATAAAAACAACTACGAATTACTTTTATACGGATAATAAGATTATCGCATACCTATTAAAGAAAAATATTAGCTTAAGCTTTACAGGGTTTACTACATAAATCTAAAAAAAGCAAAGGCCTTATAAAAAGGCATCCGGTTAGGCTTAAAAAAGGGTTGTATTTGGTTATCCGAATCCCCCGCGGGTTGCCCTATGCTTATGGTATCCAGAATTAAGAACGGCAAGCAAAAAATCGATTAAAATAGAAATCTAGTTTATCGACGTATAGTCGATTATCGGCAATTAAATAACATTACCATCAAAAACGGCTATCCCTTAACCTTAATAAATACCTTAAGGGAAAACGCAAACAAAGTTAAATGGTTTATTGCATTAAACCTCCGAAACGGTTATTACCGTATTAAAATAGCTAAAGGAAAAAAAATAAAAAACTACCTTTCGAACGATATAAGGGCATTACGAATACCGAGTTATGCCTTTAAAACTTACTAACGCCCTTACCAGTTTCCAACGCCTAATTATAACCATATTTAGGAAATTCCTAGATAAATATGTCTTTGTTTATCTCGACGACATCCTTATTTATTCCGAAATGCTGGAAAAACATAAAAAGCATGTTTTTTAAGTTCTTAAAGCCTTAAATAAAGCAAATATCCGAATTAACCCCGCCAAAAGTATATATCATACGCAAAAGCTAAATTATCTAGGATTTACCTTTACCTCCGGTTAAATTTAAATCTAGGACTCCAAATTGAAAGTAGTTAAAAACTGGCTTATCTTTAATAAGGTAACCGTTACCGATATCCGGCAAATTTTAAGATTTACGCGTTACGTACGTAACCTAATTAAAGGATATAAAGATATTGTTAAACCAATAACGAAAATTACTACTAAAAAATATATTAAAAAAGAATTCGAACTTTTAAAGGAAGTTAAAAAAGTTTTTCAGCTACTTAAAAACGAAATTACCAAAGCGTTAATAATGAAATTGCCCAACGCTGAAAGAAGGAAACGCTTAAAGATAAACGCCTTAAATTATACCCTAAACGCAGTTCTGAAGCAATAAAAAGATAATAGGAAATGGTACTTAATAACCTATTATTCTAAGGCCTTTCGAAACGTAGAACTCCGATATAAGATTTACGATAAAAAGCTGTTAGCGATTATTAACGCTTTTAATAAATAAAAACCTTTTTTTAGCGGAATTAAAAAACCTTTCGATATTTACTTAAATTATAAAAACCTTACCCGGTTTATAACGATTTAAAAGCTAAACAAACGTTACGAAATTTAGATAATTTTCTTATCGACATACAATTTCCAAATTTACCATATTAAGGGAAAAGAAAATATTTAAGTAAATATTTTAAGTCGCAGAGGAAATTACGATTTTAAGGTTCCGAAACGTCGAATATAAGTGCTGCAATAGATTAAGGACGGTATCTTACGGTTATATAAAAGATTAAAGTAACTTACCTTAAAATTTTTAACGGAATTCCGAAATTCCTATAATAAGGAAAAACAAAAAAAGGTACAATAATTAAAGAGATAACCTGAAAATTAACTGTTATATTATGGCAAAATCTATATCTTTCGAAATTAACAAAAGAAATTCGTTAAAAAGTTTTACGAAGATGTATTATACGGATATTAAGAGATTTTTAAAATTATCAAACGATTGCAGGAAAAATACGACTTTTTAGAACTTCGACGAACTGTTAAGCAGGTAGTTAAGGATTACAATATTTGCAATAAAGTAAAAGCAACCCGATATAAGCTTTATAAACTTTTACAGCCTATAAATATTCCAAAAAAGGCTTGGAATATTATTATTTGGAATTTTATTACCGGTTTACCTTTATTAAAAGATCCCGTTACTGGAGTTTAATATAATGGAATATGGGTAATCGTTAATAAACTTATTAAGTATAAATACTTCCTACATTTTAAAGGAAACGCAACGGCAAAATAATTAACTTACGTTTTTGTCCGATATTACTTTGATAAATATGGAATACTAGAAAGAATTATTTTAGATAAAAATAAACTTTTTATATTAAAGTTTGGTACTAGCTTTTTTAAGTAAATAAGCGTTAAACTTAATTTTTTTACAGCATACCACCTATAGATAGATAAATAGATAAAACGTTTAAATTAAATATTAAAGCAGTATTTAAGAAGTTACATTAATTATTAGTAAGATAATTGGGTTAAACTTTTTCTATTAGTTTAAATAGCTTATAATATTTTTATTAACGAAGATATAGATATTTTTCCTTATACAGCGGTATATGGTTATTAAGCAGAAACTTAACGGCTAAAATAATTACTAAACGAAATTCTAAAATTAACCGCGAAAGCTTTTCGAACAGAAACGGTAGCAATTAAAATTTAAATAATATAGGTCCGCTTATAAAATAAATTACGATTCCTTTAATAAAAGATAACCTAGTATTTTAATAAAAAAAGAATTAAGGGACTAATTTTATCGAAAGGAGATAAAGTTTATTTGCTACGCTAAAAACAAAACGCGATTTCGAACATTTCTTAAATTAGAATAAAAAGACCTAGTAATAAGTTCGATTTTAAAAAGTTTGGTCCGTTTAAGATCGATAAAGTTATTTCCAAAACTAATTACCGATTGTTACCATTCAAAACCATAAAAATACACCCTGTTTTCTATATTTCTTTGCTTGAACCAGCACTTAAAAACGCCCCGCTAAAAACTAATTTGGAAGTTGAAGAAGATAACGATAAGTACGAAGTTAAACGAATACTGGACTATAGGGTAGTTAAAAACAAGGTCTAATATTTGATAAAATAAAAGAAATACCTATACGAAGAAAATACTTGGGAACCCCTTAAGTACCTGACAAACGCGAAAGACCTAGTTAAAACGTTTTACCGCCAGAATCCTAACCGACCATCTTTAACGCGGCTAACGTCGTAAGGGATAACGGCCCAGCATTCAAATCCAGCCCTAAGACGTTCCAATCGAAAGAAATAAACGCCTTTGCTATGGCGTTTATCTTAGAAAAAAGCTGAACTTGCTTTGCTTTTATACGGCGTTGTTCTTTTTACAAATTTTTTTATTCTCCCAGTTAATTTAATTTATATCCTTCTTTCAAAATTATAATGGCCTTTTTCTTTAATAAGTTTTGTTAAAGGTGTAAGCGTTTTAGTCGCCTAATAAATTCCTGCGATTTTTCTTTTTGCCGACGAAATGTTTCTTCTTAACGCTGGCGTAATTCATCCAATTCTTTTTCAATTACTTTCTGATACGTTAAAAACCTATTTTCGACTTTACGCTGCTTTTGCTGCAACTAATTACGTTTTTTATTAATTTTCGATAAGAAATTCATAATTAATACGTTATACAATGGACGTTAACGACGAGTACAGTTGTTACAACTCGGAATGCCGACTGTATAAAAACAATTAAAACTACCAAGGTGAACGTAATTCGAACAAGGAAATACTTTAACGCTAAAACTTTTAATTGAATTAACTCGATTGTTTCGGGATTCCCGTTGGTTGGGACGAAGTTTCCTTTTTTGCTTATTTGTTCGACTTATTATGATAAGCCCAATTAGCTGAAAAAAAAATAACAAAAGGCGGTTTCGAATAGAGGGATATTTACCTTTTTTATTTTTGGGATAAAGATTTTTAGAGAAGGGGAATAATATTACAAACTAAAGGTTTTCCAAGATAAGAATGCTCCTTTAGGATTAGCGCGAACGAGTTCCGGGTAAATTACGGCGCTGGCCAAGACCTTGGTGATTTAATGTAATCTAATTAATTTAGGATAAGTGGGGTAGATTACGGTAGATTATATAAATCAAAGGTATATTTACCAAAAGATAGGAAGATATATAACGAACGGTTTTCCTATGTAGATAGCACCCAGATAGATTCGTTCTTTAGCTATCAATCTAAGTTTTTAATTAGAGGCAACGTTCTTCGATTAAAGGAAGAGTCCGTAAATTTCTTTAACGAACAGACTATTGAATTATTCCTCGCCCTATTGTTACCTACAAATTAAGAACCCCTTTCGGATACTGCTCATACCTCTAGGTGGTCGTATAACAGGTTCGTTACAGGCAAGTTGCCAGCCAAAGTGGCTATTTTAATTACCAGATTTTGTGATCCGAAGGGTCACGTAAACGGTAATATTGGTGGCTATCTCGCAAAAATGGGATACCTGAATTTATACCAGGTTACCTCTGATACCAAGAAAAGTAGCGCCCCTATTAGTAACGACTCCGCTATACATTCCGTTATCTTCTTACTTCAGAGAAACATTAATACTATTAACAAAAAGCTCGAAAAAAAAGGCTTTCATAACGTTGGTAACGCCGCCCCTGTTAATGCCGATGCTGTTTACAAGGCCATCGAGGACAGAATTAATAATAAAATCGAGGAAGCTATTTAGGATGTCGAAAAAAATGTGGATTCAGTTATTAAGATTAACAAGAAGTTTCCATCCGGGATTACTAGCGATTTAGCCGCTATCCAGCGCCGACTGGACATAATCGAAAACATTCTTTTAGCGAAATAAATCCGACGGTAGAAATCCTACAAAAATAGTTATGGTTTTCGGATATTGCGTTGGATTTTTCGTACAGGATTTAAGCAGGGTACGCTTGCAAGGATATTTAAGGGCTTTAGAATTTGCGATTGGTTTTTATATTTATAGTAATCGAAATGTTGGCGTTGGTTTTTACCTGGATGTAGCTAGTTTAGCCTATCTGGCCGTATTCCTGGTTATGGTACCGTACGTTATACGGTTTTTTTTTGGTATCAAGGGGGGACTTGTTAGGGGTTACAATGGTCCGGGCATACCGGCCGGATCATCGTACATATATACCTACATATCCCTACGTAGTTTTCGATAGCATACGAAATCCAGACTTTTACACCTTTATACAGTTATACGTATCTTACATAGGGCTACTTGTAACACGTAAAGAACCTTAAGTTAACAGCTGTGATATCTTACTATTATTCTGTCATCCCTATCATTACCCAAGTAATCCTTAACAATTACGATATAATAATTAAGGATGTACTAATTAATATGCTTAAATATAATATTAGGTAACTTAGGGATAATAATGGTAGCTAGGGATAATATGTAATATATGTATATAAGTATATTGGTATTTTATAGGTATTAAGGTACAGTTATTATATAAATGTAGAAATTCGCCAGAATCTGCTAATAACTTATACGTTTAACTAATTAAATGTATCTAGGGTCAATATATCGAATTTTTAAAGATAAAACGTATACGTCGGGAAATTTCCAGAAAATTTTATCCGAAGTTATATAGAAAAATGTCTTCGTCGTCGCTTTCTTTATTCAGGTATATGTACTTATTTTTCGCGCCTATATTGCTTTTGCATCTTTTTTGCAACACTATTCCAACTTTTCTCTCCAGACTTAATATATATCCAAATATATATACAATCATCCTCGTTACACTAATTAATATCCTCATAAGTTCTTGTCAGCTATTAAACGTACGCAATCTCCAAAGTTCTCGGGGAAATACAAACCCAGGTAATTTTATCCATACTATAAAAGAACCGTCCATTAAGAAACAAATCTGGTCCAAGTAATAAACATTCAAATCCTGGTATTAAAAAACTTGTCGATTCTAAAGTTAAAGCTAATATTAAAATGCTAAACCAAATCTTTAATTATCGTTGTAAGATCTTGGCGGTATCAAACTTATCCATATTCTCCAAACTATTGACTTATCGTATCGATAAACTTTTAAGCAATATTCGGAATTTAAAACCTCTATATAATCTTAATAACGTTCGCAAATTATAAAACCTAATATATCGTCAAGCACTTATTCTTAATTTTACCTCCACCTTCCCATACAAATTCCGTAATATAAGCCCTAATCAAAATACTTTACCACCAGAAATACCGGTTATAAATAATCCGCTATGCCCAAAACTTTAGCCGGCTCGACGTATACTTCTATCAACAAAAGTAACTAAAATATCTCCAAAACTTGATCCAATCTTTAGTATCGTTAAACAGATAATCGGTGGTCGGCGATCAGTAACGCCTATACCTATTCCAATTAACCTGCCGATACCCAATAACAATTTTGTTGCCAGGTTTTCATCAACAGCTTCGATAATCCCAGTACGTTCGGCAAATCCTCGGGTTACTAATTGGGTCCCTAAGCCATACATTAACATCGGAACGTCACGTCTTCACCGCATTTATCTCGATAATAATCAAGACGTTACCAAATTCTGGAATAAAAATAATATTATATACCACGTTACACTTAAGCATATCGAAATAAATACTTAATTTCTTTTATAACATCGTTTATAAAATCCGCTAATTAATACAAATACTCGGAACTATATTTATTAACGTTATCGGTAATCCAATTACTGGTTGGTACTTGTAATAGCAAATCGAAAGTAAAAACTTTTAAACGGCCGCAAATATCCAACCCAGTCAATAAAAACCTTAGCAGCTTATCCAGTATACGTCGAAATCTATCGGGCTAATCCTTTAAATTACTTCATAACTGCTTTTGCTAAAAATCCCAGACACGTTACTAATTTATTTATTCAGGCATTCGGTATACCTAACCTAATACCTTACAAGCTTTCCGAAAAACGACATATAACATCGGAACATCTTAATTAATACGGAATATACCCATTCTTTAAGTACTAATCGATTCCTGGCTTTTTTAACGGAACCTATAATAACTATATCGGGTTTATCGAAAAGCATAATTATACCTTCCGGAACGAACGGTTTAAGGCATTTAAAGCCAGCTTCTTACGATCACCACGAATTAAAAAAAAATATGCGTACAAAACCTTGCCCTATCATCAAAATATTTGATAAAGATTAACTTCGAAACAAAGTAAAAAAACATATCACTAATTCCCGGTTCCGGGCAAATACAGCGGAACGTATTAATCATAAATAAAACAAAATAGTTATTAGGCAAAATATCGGTAAGCGGAACGGTAAAAGAAATTAAAAAAAAATTCTTAAAAATTTAAGGAAGCTTAAGAAAATTTAAAGAAACCATTATACTTTAATTTCTAGTAATTAATCGCGTTAATTTCCTCCGTTTTGTTAATCGTATCGTCTTTGTTATATCGTTGTCGTCTATAACCGTATAACCTTTAAATCGGCTATTTAATATCTGCACCTTAGTATTTGTTTTTATAATTTCTAAAGCTTTAAGCTGCTAGTTTTTAAGTAATTCGACATTCGCAGCATTTAAGATATTTAACATCGTATCGTCGAGCTAATTAAAAAATGGTCTCGTCCAGTCGTCTTATAAATTAATCGACTTCCAATATTCTTTTTTATCTCTTATAAATTGCTTTAATTTATTAGCAAAAAAAGTACTTTATAACTTTGTCTTATTAATTTTCTTCAAACAGTACATACCTAAATTAATAATGTTACTAATTAAATACGGGCCAATCTAACGATACTTCAGCTTTATATTTTTAAATATATTTATATATTGTAACGTATTATATAATAATACCAAATCGTTTATTTCTAAAAGTTTACCTTTTATCTTATTCTTATCTCTTTTATTCGCCAATTTAGCTACTTTATAACGTTACTTAACGATCACTTTAATAACCTTGGCCACGTTTTCAACTTTCCTTTTTAAAAGCCGAATCTTTTACGCAATTAAATTTTTTTGGGGTATATTTAAATCTTAAGTCATAATTTTCCATATCAGCAGGATTATTTCGATCGATAAAAGCGCTTTTTGTCCGTATAGCAGTTTATAAGAGTTAAAGCTATAACTTTTTATAATGGTATTATCGGCGAAGACCATCTTAGGCAAAAACTTAACCTATCCTTTACCAGTCCCATTCGTCGCTTTCATTAAAGCTTTAACAATCGGAACGTATCCTTTCTCGAATAAGCCTTGTCGGCAGGTTGCATACGCGGTACCAACTTTTTTCTTAATCTTTAATACGTCGTAAGCTTTAATAACCTCGCCCTTATTCTTAAAGTTTCCGTTAATCTTAATTTTAATCGAAATACCATATCGATAAAAAACGTACTTATTTAAGAACTTTTTAATTACTGTTAACGTAATTAATCGTAAAGATTTAATTTCCAAAAAATCGGATAATTCGTATTTAATTTTAACCGTAACCTTGTAACTATCGTTATTAAGCATAAACTGAATATCGATTACTTAAATAACTATTATATTAATCGGCTGCGAAAATTTATAGCCCTTTTTAAAACGTCGATCGGCTGCTTTCTGGCACTTAATATACGTAAATACTACCTTTCGAACATAACTAAACATATTACGCCAATACTATAAAGCTACTATGCGACGATAAGTCGAATTTCGTTTTTTATAGCTATAATCTTTTTAAAGTTACCTAATTACTTCAAATCGCTTTTGTTCGGTATTAACCATTTGCCGGCTGCCGTATCTTTTATTTGCTTTACGCCAAAAAATACCGTTTGAAATAAAGTAATTTAACGCTTCAGATTTAAAAGCATTTCTTTTTTTTCTTAAGGATTATGGAACCGATTAAGGAAATCTAGTATCGTTAAAAATTTAACATACTTTTGCAATTCTTTAAACCAATTTCCGATAAAAGGTCCTTGTCGCCGATTTGTATCAATAAGTATAAATGCTACATTAATTAAAATAAAGTTAAATCGAATAATATTAAGCTGGATATTAATAAAATTATCGACTTTTTCTTTTATTAATCGTTTAACGCGTTAAAAGCTTTAAATAGCTTTCGGAACTGGCCGTCCGTTGCTGTATTTTTTTTGCCGGGAATATATTTAATCTCGAAGTCGAACATTTTTATTTAAGCAACGTAACAAATAATTACAGCAGTAAGTAAAAGCTTAAAGATTTATTAATTTAGGTTACTAGCACCTTAATATTAATTTCTAATACGAATCAGATTCTATAAATATAATTCCGGAATTTTCTTAGAATTTTAAAAACAGTTCGATATTCTAATTTACCTGCGTCGTAATTCAGCTTAATACCTTTCCAGGTACCACTTTTAAAACGCGCGGGATATTTTACTTTATTAATTAATTAACTGAAAATACCTTTAAAGCTTTTTTTATTTGCGTTTATCCTTACAATAATTTTTCCGGCATTAAGGCTATAATCCAAGGTAATTAAAGTCGGGGCGGTAATAATCGCTTTTTTAACGCTTTTTATTACGCGCTCCTAATCGGGGCTTTAAATAAAAGGTTAATTTTTTTGAAGCAGGCGTATAAAAAGCTTTATTTTAATCACTAAATACGTGATAAATATTCGATAATAAACCCATAATATCTAGGAAAATTTCAACCTCCGAAACGTTTTTATATAACGAGATCTTTAGGATTTTTTTTACCTTAGGTATATTTAATTGCCGCCTATTCGCTCCGTAAAAAAATTCCGATTATAACGGTTATTTTTTAATATTACTATAACTTTTTTATACTAATCGTCGTACCAGTAAGCTTGCAGTTAAGAAAATTTTATTTATCTTGACGATATACTTATAAACGAATCGCCGAATTCTTGGAAAAATTTCCTTATCGTTATATCTTATTTTTAAGCCTTTAACCTTAACGTTATCGACGAATGACCGGGTTATATCGGGCATCAAATCGTCCAAAATCTTCCCAACTATACGACAGAAATAAGCTACGAAATTAGTAAACCCTTAAAGCATAATGGTATATCTTAAAAGTTTTAACAGTATCGCGAAAGTGGAAAAATTTCTGCTGGCTGGAACTAAAGTAACCTAATCGTAACCTAAGAAAAAGTCCACTAAGGTAATTAAGGAATACATAACAAAATCCGCGGAAATTTTATCGCAGTTATCCAGTATAAAGGCATCTCGTAAAATGACAGCATTTAGTTTAGTTGTTAAATTGATTTGTCGGAATTTATTATCCTTTTTTTCGATTAGGAATTAAGCATTTTTATATGCAGAATAAAACTATTCGAGGATATTTCGCAGGATACGTACTTTTAATATTTCGATTAGCTTGCTTTTAATGCTCGCCGGTATTGTTATGCCCTTGGTTTGCCATGCCTTGTAAGGGATCGTTCGAATTTCGTAATTTGGTACGACGTTTAATTTAATTTTGCTACATTTTTCCCAATACCAAGCTAAAGTAGCTTTTTTACGAAAAAGCATGTCCTTGAAAAAGGCTTTCTTTACCCGGGTAAATTTATTTCCCAATTGATTAAGAACTTCGTCGGCGCGTTCCTTAGTAAATCTGGTTTCTCGGGGCATGGTAGTAAATTTAGAGAATAAAGCAGCCAAAGGTGTATTAGGTGTATCGGGCTTTTCGTTATCTTAATTAATAACTTGCTAAATCTTTTCGTATTTTTTAGCTTTTTAATTCGGGTTTTTAGGGGGTACTGATTTATTAAAGGGTGCATCGTCGACAGGGACTACTTTTTTTTACTTAAGTTTATATATCGTATAAATTTCAACAGTTCGATTATTATCAATTTTTTGTTGCAATTTATTTTATAATATTCCATATAAAGCATTCGCTAGTTTTTCGTCGTTAAATTGGTGTGACGGCTATGGGCTTAACCAACTATTAAACCTAGTCGTACGGTTTTTGTTAGCAGTGGTATCGGAAGAATCTAAACAATAAAGCGATAGTTACGTCTGGTAATAGCAGATGTAAATCTGGGTAACCAATTATTATTACAAGCTGGTACTATCTAAACTATGGAAAATAATGAACGTATATATACTAGTTTTGGCTCAAGGTACTTAAGCGGCTTAAACCCTTAATCCCGTTAAACCCTTTAAGCCGCCCCTATAAGCTTAAAAGGCTTAAAGCGCCAAGCACCTTAAAACCTTTAAGCCAGTTACATAACTCATAACCCACATCGGAAATACATCCCACAACTTCCAACCGTCCGTCAATCAAGCCAAGGCCTTTAACCATAACACGATCTCCTCCCTTCCAGGATCTTTAACCTTAAAGATTAATTTGTTTATCGCATTCGTTTAATAAGTAACTTCCCCTTTTTTATATCATTTTCTATTATCTAACCGCCATATTAGGTCTTATCGAAAAACAAAGATTTCGTAAACGTAATAACGCTTTAATTCTGTTAAAACGAATGGGTTTTTTTGGTTTTGATATATCTTTAAATATTTCTTATTCCCGTTACAAATCTAAATTAAAGGTTTGCAAAGCGCATCCTAATTCTGGGAAATGCTTTTATTGCGTTAAATATAGTAATTTTTGCGATTTATTTGGCCTTTCCGTTTCTGAACATTAACGGTTTTTGGATAAAGAAAAACAATTGAAGCGGGAAGAAAAGCAAACGCAAAAAGCCCTTTATTCTGCCGCTAATAAAATCGATCGCCTTCAAAAACTGCGCAAAGTCTTACGTCGCCGCGGGGTCGAAATGCTACGTGGGGGTATTCAGGGTACGGAGGCGATAAAGGAATTCGAACGTTTGGAACGAAAGCAACAGCAGCTAAAAGCCGAGGTTGCGTCTGCGTAAACCTTTTTACCCGCCGACTGGCCTTTTTCTGGTAACTTAGACTGGAGTATTCTTAATTCTGGCGCTTCCGGCGTTGCTGGTAAAAATTCTTTAGAAGGCGCTGGGCATTCGTAAGTTTTTTGGCGGGTTCCTAGGTATTTTCGGAATTTGGGTAGTTTTTCCATTTGATCAGGTACTGGGTAAGTCCTTTTTCTTTACGTACATCCAGTATTTTTTCTGTTTCGTAGATTAATGCTTTTTTCCATAACTTCTTTATTTTATCCCGTATTAATTTAGATTATATCTATTACTAACTTTAATAAGGAAATATGAAAAACTCGATGAAGCTTGACTTTCGGCGGTAGCTTTAATTCATAGTTATTTTCTAAGATTTTCTTAGCGATCTTATATAAGCCGATATATTTGAAATCGAATTTTTTGTTTAAGCTTTTAATTTGGATATTTTTAGTAGCTAAATAAACTATTTTCCTTTTCGAAAAGGTTAATCCTTTTAACCTTTTTTAGTTATAATATCTGCTTATTTGATTATGTACGAAAATTAAGCTTTAACTTTATTTCTGGATACAATTATTTTAGCTGTTTTGATGTAAAAATTGTTTTAACGTTAGCTAATTTATTTTTATATAAATTTCGGTAAACTTTAGATATAAAATTAAAATTGGCAGTTGCAGGCGTTATTTTAATACTTTTATAATAACTAATATTATAAGCTAGCTGTATAACTGGTAACTTTTTAATCTAGTTATTCTATTCGTAGTTAATATAATATCGTAGATACGTTTTTAAGGTTTAATTAATTTTTTCCGTTTATTCGTTTATTTAGTATTTAAATACGTTAGATAATTTGTAATTTAATCTAAGTTAAATTATTAATCCTTGTTAAAATTTAAAGTAAAGGTAATACTTTTATCCGAAATAATTTCCGTTAGAAGTCCGTAGGTACTTAAAATATATTTAAGAAAAATATATGTTAATTGTTTTATATCGGTATCCTTATTATAAGGTAGGAAATAAGAAAATTTCGTAAATCGATTAACGATTACGAAGATGTTATCGTAATATATTTTTGTAATTAAATCTTTTGATAAAGGAAGTTTGGTAATAAAGTTAAATGTAATCGAATTTTATGGTTGCTTAGCGATTAATAAGGGTTGTAATTTTCTGTAAGGTTTATGTCGTCATGCTTTTATTTTAGCGCAAATATTATATCACCGTATAATTTTTTGTATTGTAATTTTTATCTTAAGAAAGTAATATATCCGTTATAAGCGTTTTAAGGTTTTGTAAATCCTTAAGTATTTATGTATAAGGTGTTCGTATATATTCCGTATTAGGTTTTTTTGTAAGTTTTCGGGTATTTATATTTTATTTATTTGGTATTTTATTAGTTAATTAGCATTGTATTGTTAAATACGTTAATGTATATCAGCTGGTATTATTTGTATTGCAATAATTCGTCGTTATTTTAGGTATTTTTCGGATGTAATATCGAAAATTATTTGCTGTATTTTAATTTTAGGTTTTTCTAAGTTAAGTCGTTTGTTAAATGCGTTTGCTTTGTTATTTTTTGATTCTTTTCGATAAATAATAACGTAATCGAATTTAAAAAGGCTTTTTACGTAGCGTAATTATTTTCCGATAAGTTTTTACGTTATGGAAAAATAGGTAACATTTTTGTAATCCGTATATACTTTAATTTGGTATATGTTGTTTTTAAGGTAATGCTTAAATTCCTTAAAGTCGTTGACGATAGCTAAGAATTCCTTATCGTAGATGGGATAATTTAATTTTGCTTTATGTAGCTTGTAGGAATTAAACGTAATTTAGTAAAGTTTTTTTTGATCGTTTCGATATTTAATTATATTTTTTAAGGTATAATCCGAAATATTAGTTTTTAGTTTAACTAATCGCCTTAGGTTGTTTATAATTAGTACTGGTTTACTGGTAAGAGCGTTTTTAATTTGCTAAAAAGTTATTTCCTTTTTTGGAATCCATTTAAAAGGTTTATCCTTTTTAGTAAGTTCCGTTAATAGCAAAGCTATTTTGCTAAAATTGCCTATAAATCGTCGGTAATAATTAACGAATCTAAGTAATGCTTATATCTTTTTAACGGTAATGGATTATGCCTAGTTCTTAACTGCTAAAAACTTTTTAAAGTTTATGCGAATTTGTTTTGGCGTAATAATATAACTTAGGAATTCGACTTTTTGCTGGTAAAAATGGGTTTTTCCGGTATTAACCAAAGATTTGGCGTTTTATAACGCCTGTAAGTCTTAATAAATATGTTCTTTATGCTTTTTTTTCCGTTTCCGAATAAATAGGAATGTCGTCGAGGTAGCAGATGAGAAAAATATCCCGGTATTTTCTTAATATATGGTTTATTATTTGCTAGAAGGTCGTTAGTACGTTAATTAGTTCCATAAGGGTAATTAGGTATTCGTATAAGCTATATTTCGTTTTAAAAGTTGTTTTTTATTCGTATTTTTTCTTAATCCGAATTATGTTATAGTTATTTCGAAAATCGATAGCTGTAAACCATTTTGCTTCGTATAAGCAATTTTTTATTTTAGTAATTAGTGGTAACAGCGTTTTGTCTTTAACGGTAATATCGTTAAGTTGTCGATAATCCATTATTAATCGAAGCTTTCTCCCTTTTTTCGGTACGAAAAACATAAAGTATTTAACTGGTAATTTGGAGCATCGAATTTATCTTTTTCGAAGTTTGTTTTCTAAGTAATCGCGGAATGCGTATAGTTTTATATGGTTTACGTTATATATCGGATAAAAGGCTATGCTTTTATTATTTCTAAGAATTATTTCGTGGTTTTATTCGTTATATTTTAATAATTTGGTATTAAGTTTTGTGCTAAATAACTTATCGTACTTGTAGTATTATGGAAATATTTTAGTTATTTATTTTGGTACCTTTTCGGGTGATCGTTTTAAATAGTTATTTATCTGCCTGAATTTTGCTTTAAGGTTAGTAATAATACGTCGTATTTTTCGGTTATGCCTTTTTTTTCTGATATGCCGTATATTTTTAAGTAGTAAGGTTTTTGCTGTTTCCTTATGTTTAAATTCGGTTACTTTATCGATCGAATATTGAGATTTTTCGTCGTCTGGCTTATCACTAAAAAATAAATCATAATTTATCTTATAAGTTTTCCAGTTAATAACCGGGTTATATTATTTTAATTATAACAAACTTAGGATTAAATCGAAGTCCTCGACAGCAATAACGTCGAAATTATTAATTTATCTTTTTCTTTCGATAAAGGTTTTAAGATAATTAATTTCGTATCGGACTTATTTATTGCCGTAGTTAAATGTTTGACCTTCGGCGTTTTCGACTTCGTAAAGGTATTCCTTATTTTTTTATGGTAACTATAACTTGTTGACTACTTTTGGAGCGATATAATTGCCTTTTATTATACCGCAGTCTATAAATGCGGTATATTGTTTGTTTTTAATTCGTACTTATACTGTAATAGGTTTTTTTCGGGCTGTTTTTATTGCGTTTAAAGCCTTTTTAAGGTATTGTTATCTACCTTTATTTCTGCTAGCTTGGGGCCTTATTATAGGTGGCTTAGCTTTTTTGGGCTGTTTTCGAATTGTTAAATTCTTTTTCCAAATCTTTTGTTTTCGTTTTGGATCTATTTTAACTGCTGCTTTTATCGGCGAAGCGTTGCTATTAAGTATTCCACTTAGTTTTGAAACGTTTCTTTGGTAATATATTCTGGCTTTAGGGTTTTCCAGCTCGAATAGGAGCGAATTTCCTTTTATATAGCTGATCGCTTTTCTGGATTTTCCGTAAAGGTTAGCTTAATTTGTAAATCGGTGATCATTTTTTAGCAGTGCTTTTTTATTATTTTTTGGATTAATTTTTTTTGCGTTTAGTGATTGCATTATTCGTAATAGCACTGGGGTTTATATATAAGGCAGTACTTTTTTTCTGGCCAGCTTTTGGTAGCTGCCAGCTCATCGATCTTTTCCATTGTTGCGGCTTCTCGTATATAGCGATATTATCTTTAATCCTTAAGATCATTTCCAGTTCGATCCTTAAAATCGAAGCCTTGTCGTTATATACGCATAATTCGTCGCGCGATATATTCTTTCTTATTTTCGTATATTCCGTACTGCGGTCGTCGACAGCTAACCGCATAAAGCTTTCCATGCTGATCGGGTTCTCCTGGGCATAAATTTTCGTCCTATCCTCGGTATTCTTTTAATTATACGTCAAGCATTAACTGGTTGTTTTTTTATTGCCGTTTCTGCTGCGCGCGGAAAGATGGCTTATCGTCGTTTAGCTTTTTCCATCCTTTATGTTCCTATAGCCATTAAGTAATAATAGGTCCAATGGTTTTAGCTTTTTTGGCCCTTTTAGCTTTTGCCTGGGCTAGCTTTTTAGCTTTTCTTATTCCTTGGCGTACCTTAGGTAAAGGGTTATCGTTATTTTTGGCGCGGATTATATTAATCGTTTTTTTATTACCAAGTTCCTTTTTATGCTGGATTTTAAAAACTGGAACCTAATATACCTTTTTCGAGCTTCTGTATTTTCGCGCAATATATCCGGGCTTACCGTAATTATAACAAGTAAGGGATTTTTCTTTTAACTAAATAACTTTTAATTTTATAGACCTTGGTTAAGTTTTATAAAAAGTAGAAAGCGTAAAACGCTTTCGACTTTAATTAACTTTTTGGAACTTAAACCGTAGGGCGAACTGTTTACGTCGTTCTTATCGTCGTTTAAATTATCGATTGTCGATTTTTACAGCTTTAGCAATATATTTGTCGAATGCGTTAAGTCGTTCGATTTTAATAATTTCGTTCTTAATATTCTTTTTTAATCCTTTATAAAAGATGTCGATTAAGGTATCGTCTTCGTCGTCGACCCATCCTGCCTTAAATATAAAGTTTTTAAATTTAAAAGCGTTTTTACAAGTTAGTTTTTTTTATTTAAACTATAAAAGGTTCTGTATAGCTTTTCGTTTTGCGTCCGGGTTGTCGAAGTTATCTTTAAGCTTTTATTCGAAATTAACGTAACTTTCGAAGATTTTTTTAATAACCGTTTTTTAATCGTTTTCCGTATTTTTTAAATAATCGCGTAACGTAAGCTTAAATTAATTTAAAACGTTTCTTTTTAGGAATTTTATTATAATAAGGATTCTGTCGGCGTTACCTTCGATCCTTTCCAGTCGTAGATATATTTTGGCCTAAATTAGAAAGCCTTAAACGCTTTTTATGTTATTATAAAGTTCGGGTTTTTTAACTTTAAGTTTTAAAGTAACGGCTGTTAGCATTAAATCGATTAAGGCGGCGGCTTAAATAATAAGCTGTTAAATATAAACCTTAAACTATTGAACGCGTTTTTATAGCTGTTAAATTAAGGTAAAAACGGTAATTTCGGTATTAATCGATATTTTAACAGTATTAAATATTACTTAAAGTTTAACCGTATTACTAAACAAAAATTTATAACGTATAACGGCTATAAACTTAATTAATTATTAAACTTAATCGTACGGTTTATATTAATAATAATATCGTAAAGATTTAAGTAATAAAGCGATAATTACGTTTAGTAATACTAGATATAAATTTAAGTAATTAATTATTATTATAAGCTAATATTATCTAAATTATAAAAAATAATAAACGTATATATATTAATCTTGGCTTAAAGTATTTAAACGGTTTAAACCTTTAAGCCCGTTAAGCCCTTTAAGCCGCCCTTACAGACTTAAAGGGCTTAAAACGCCAAGCACCTTAAAACCTTTAAGCCAGTCACATAACTCATAACCCACATCGGAGACACATCCCACAACCTCCGACCGTCCGTCAATCGAGCCAAGGCCTTTAGCCATAACAATTGGCCTAAAATCTTATTTCCGGGTTTTAACTTATTACTAATAATTTCCTAAATAATTTTCGCGTCCTAATTAGCGCAAGTATTATTAACCGAAAAGATATAAGGGCCTATAACTTGCTTATTTATCCTTTCGCTCGTAAACCTACTTTCGCCAGTAAAGCGGTTTACTGTTTTACCGGATGTTTTCTTTTCAAGCTTTTCGTTAATATGAATATTACGCGTAATACGTTTTATAAAAACCAAAGGGATAATGATTTTCGACGGGCCAAACTTTAAGGTTCCTTCTATTACGTCCGGGTTTATATTAAACGTTATCTTCGATTCGGCCATAAAGTTAAATCCCAGAATTAATAACTACGCAACGTAATAATTATTAACCATAAATAATGAAATGGTAATTAATCGGCCAGCTCACCAAATAGGAACTTCGACTATACCTTCGAATAAAGTCCTTTTTTGACAATTAAAACCTAAAAACGATACGCAAGTTGGACAGCCAGGCGAGCGCCAAGGGCATGCTGATGTAGCCCCCGAGCGCGGCCAGGAAGACGGCGGCGTACTTGGCCTCTGAGGACGGGTACGCGCTGAGTTGGGGGGAGGCGGATTGGGAGAGTAGGACGCCGTACCCGAAGGTCGAGATCACCACCCCCACCATGACGAACCCGTACCGGTGCCGCACACGGTCCGAGGCCCAGGCCGCTGCGAGCATGCCCACGGCGCACACCGCGTACACGGGGATCGTGTGCACCTGCGCCGACTTGGCCGTCCAGCCGAACTCCTTGAGGATCGTTGGCATGAAAAACGTAGTCGAGTACCCAGTGATGCCGACGCCCATCTACCCCGTTTCGAAATCACCATTAGCCAGTATCTATAATCTCGTTTCCTCACCGAGAACCGGAAGCAAGCGCGAAGGACGAGAGAAGTCTGGTGATGAACGGCAGCACACTCACATAAATCAGAGAACCCAGCCAGATCTTCCAGTCGCTCAGAATCAATTTGTAGGCCCAAGCGTTCAGGGTGTCCATACGTGCGATGTCGGCGCCGTCGTCGGCGAGCCGCTTCTTCAGCAGCGCAATCTCGTCCGGGTTCAGGAACTGGCACTGCTCCGGCCAGTCGACAATTAGGAACGCCGCGCACCACGAGATAATGGCCGTCGCTGCCCCTTCGACAATGAAGATCTATCGCCAGGCGGCGAGGCCCGCGAGCCCCCCTATGTACGCGATCGCGTAGGCGAGGAGCTATTATTAAAGGAGATCAGTTGGATTATTCATGAGTGGCGGGGTAATCTAGGGTTTGCACTACCCACCCACCCACGTTAAAATTTCCACCCACGGGTACCCGTGGGTGGGTAAAAATTAGCGTGGGTGGGTAGTAGGGGTGCGTGGGTAAAATGAAATTACTTACGGATTAACTACCCGTAGGTACCCAAACTGTTAAAATGGGTACTTATTTATAAATGCTTATCGAAAACTTAAATATATATTATATAAATATAATTAAATTAAATATTATAAAAATTAAATATTTTATTAAAATTAGTTTATTTTTAATAAAGTATTTTTTTAAATATTAATTTTTAAATTTAAACGTTTAATTTTATGTTTATAAAAAATTAATCGCTTATATAATATTATATTAATTAATATATTAATTATTAATAATATTATAAAAAATTAACCGTTTATAAAATGCCGTATTAATTAACGTATTAATCCGTATTTTTAATTACTGTAAAAATTAAAAATTTATTTTTTCGTTAAATTTTTTATTTATTTTTATTAAACGTTATATATTATAAGCGTTTTTTAAAGAATTAAAATTAATATTTTTTAATACGTTAATTAAATTCGAATTATTAATATTATTAAAATTGATAAATTTATATATAACGTCGGGTTTTTCGTTAATAATTTTTTGTTCGTCGATAGTTTACTAAATAAATTTTTGAGGATTTCGACGGCGCAATTTATTAATTTATTTTTTACGTTATTACTTATTTTGCTACGTTTAAGCCTTTATTAATACCGTTTCGCGTACGTTATTTTAAATTTGGTTACGGTTTTTAAAAGCCGGTTCCGAATTATAAAATCCGTTAATTTTACCGTTATAACCGGAAAAGTTAACCGTATTTACCGGTTTTATAAAATTAATTATATTATAAATTAATTTTATATTTTTTATTATTAAAGTAATCCGTTTATTATAAATATAATATAAATTAAAAGTTATAAATAATTAATACGTAAATTAATACGTATATCGAAAAGGAAAAAATACCGGTAAAAATTATAACGAAAATAATTTTAATTATTTTTTGGAAAATATTAAAAATTAATTACTAAAATTTAAAATCCGTATAATTTAAATCGAAAATAATTTTACGTATAAACCGTTAAAACGGGGTTTTAAAAATAAAAAGGTTAACGGTTTTTTAATAACGTTTAATTTTTCGAAATGTAACGGTTAAAACGAAATTAATAAATATTAATTAATAAAATTTTAAGTACTTATTTTTAAGAAATTATTTTTTAGCCTTTTTAATTTTGCCGGTTATATTAATAAAAATTTTTTTAATTTTGGCTTTAATTTTATTTTTACCTTTATTATTACCTTTATTTTTACTTTTAGTCGGATATTTATTTCCGATATTTTTAACAGTAAAAGCCGTATACGGTTATTTTAAATATAATTAATATACCGATTAATACGCGGATTAATACGTCGATTAATACAGGTATTAATTTATAAATTTTTATATACGTTATAATTACGGAATTATTTATCGTATTTGGAAAGTAATTTAAAATCCGAAATTAATTAATTAAAATTAATTAAAAAACGTAATTACGTAAAAAATATAATTACGTAAAAAAATTATATAGTTATATATATAATAATATTATATATATATATAATTAACAAATTAAATAAAATTATAATAAAAACTTAATAAATTTATTTTTTTAAAAAGTTAAAATTATTATTATTATATATATTTAATTAATAAAAAATAATAATTATTATATTATTTTCATTATTTATTAATATTAATTTTGTTTTTTTATATATTAAATAATTTCGTAATTTTTTTAAGCTTATTATTATTATTAATTTATATAATTACCTTAAATCGTATATTCGAATTTTATTAACTTTATTAATTAATATATACAAATTAATTAACGGTATGCTTATTTTTCGTCGGTATACGTTTCCGGTTAAGTTACGATAGCCTTTTAAGATTATTATAAACTTTCCTTTTTTGCTTTTTTGCCGATTTAATCGTAACGTTTTTAACCGTCGTCTGCTTTTTAGTACTTAAATTAACTAAGCCTGCCGGCTAGTTAAATCCTTTAAATACGGTAATTTCATCGTAAATATGTTACCTTAATAAAAAACCAGCTATATTTAAGGTTATCCCGTTATTTATTCGACGTACGGCATTTTAAAAAGCAGATTAAAAATTGTTAATTTCGTTAATAATAAAAGCAAAAAAAACGACGCTTAAGTTTTATCTTTTCGAAAATTTCGTATAAAAAGCTTTAACGATTTCTTTTTGTCGACGTTCCGCAATTTATATACGTTTATCGTTTTTTATAAAATTGTACTAAATATTAAATAATAAATTTTTTAATTTATTTCGTAAATAAAATACGATAAAAAGGTTAATTCGAAATATAAAATAATATAATTCGGAACGATTATAAAAATAAATTAACTTAATTTAATTTTATATACGTTTTATTAATATTATAACGGCTTAAATATAAAAATAATTACGGGTAAATACGGTTAATTTAAAAAAAAACTTTTCAAATTTATATTAAAACGTAAATATAATTTAATTTAAAAATAAGCTTACGTATTAATTAACGTATTAATTTACGTAAAAACTTATATAATTTACGTATTTATAAATAATAATCGATAACCTTTTTTTAAAGTTAATTTCCGATAAAAATTAATATATTTAAAAAAATACTTTATAATTAAATATAAACATAAACGTATTATAAAATAAAACGTATAATAAATTAATACCTTTTAAGAATTTTCGACGTTATCGGTTATAATTTTTATTAAGTTCCGATTAATATACCGCTTATTAAATAATTTCGTTATATCGTTTTTATATTTTTCGTAATAAAACTTATAAATATTTTTAAAATAATAAATAACTTTATCGCAAAAAAAGTTATTTGTAAACGATTAATCTAAAAATATATTTTACTTATTAAAATAAAGTTCGGGTTTCGAATCCGATAAAAAATATAAAAGTATTATAAAAATAAAGTAATATTTATTATTTTTAAAAACTTTATCGATATAACGTTAATAAAATTTTAAACAATTTTTAATAATTTAAAATAATCCTTCGAAATAAAATTAAAAAGCGTTAATAAAAATTCGACTTTATAAATAAGTTTCGCATTTACGAAAATACTTTTTTATAGTTTTATACCTAATAAAAACGTAACTATAATTCATTTTTTTCGAAATTTTAAAAAGGTCCGTTAATAAGAAAAACGATTTGCAAATGTCGATTAAATAATCGATAATATCTTAAGTAATTTTTATAATTTCGAAACTATTTATTTTTTTGCGGTATATATATTTCTCGAATACGGGTTTTAACCGCCGAACTCGGACAAATATATATATTACGGAACTTTAACGATTTTTAACGTTTCGAATAACTTATAATAATTTTTAAATATTTAAAATATTTTTTTCTTTAAAATTATTTTATATATTTTTAAACCGTTATTAACGTTTTATATTAAAATTAAAATATATAACGAACTATTTAATTTAAACGGTTTAAAAAATTAATACGGAAATTAATACGATCCGGTTATAATAACGAAATAACAAAATATTATACCCTTTTTACAACCCGATCGGCCGTATTAAACTTAATTTACTTAATTTTCGTTTTCCCTTTTTCGTTTTTTTTTACCTTTAAACCCGCTTTATTTTTTGATTTTACGTTATCCGTAATATTTAACCGTTTAAAAATACGTTTGTAAATATTTTATAAAAAATACGAAAAGTAATAAAAATAATTCGTACCGTTTTTCCAAACTTTTTTTTGTTTATCTTTTTTTATATATTTTTTAAAATAATATATATCAAAATTTATTTCGTTATCCGTTATAATAATTTAGATTTTCGTATAAAGCCCGTACTTTTTTAACGTATCGTATAACTTTTTAATATTTAATTTTCCTTTTTTATTTTTATATAAGTTAATATTTATTAAAATATTTTTAAATTTTTAATTCTTATCGATAAAATAAATATATACGTTTTAAAAAACTTATTATAAGCTTAGGAAAATCCAAACGTTAGTAATTACCGTAACGTAAGTTTCGGGGGGTATATTTTATAACTTTAACCGTATAATTTCTTTTACGTACTTTTCGTATTTATCTTTAAACGTACGGGAACTTAAAAGATTATACGTAAGGTATATATGTTATACTTAATTAATAAAATACGGATTTTCGATAAAATAAAAAAATATATATAAGCTGGTTTATATTTTAATTAAAAAACGATTATTTTCGGATAAAATTCCGGTTACGTAAAACGGATATTATTAAAAAAAATATAATTAATACGATAATTAATACGTTAATTTGGTACGTACTTAAAAAAGTACGTACCGGGAAATTCGATTTATAATAGTAAAACCTATAACGGCAATTTTTGTTTTTTTATTTCGGGCTAATTTTTTTTTTTCGCATAATTTATTATTTATATAATTCTTTAAAGTAATAATTCCATTATTATTTTTGTTTAATTTCGGATATATCCGGGTTTCGTAATAATATTTATAGATTATTATTAATTAACCCGAATTTAACGCCGCGCCTTAAAGCTAACCGTCCTAATATTAAAACTTCCGATTAAAAATAAAAACTTTTTTAAAAAGTGCTTCGTTTATAGCGTCGTCGAAGGTGGCTTTATTTTGGAATTACTGCTGCCGCATAAATTACTTTTTGAATTTTTCGCTGTTTTTCGTTTTATAAATATAACATATTAGAATGCCGAATCGTAATAATAATCCGGTTTTATCTTATCTGTCGCTATAAAACCTTAAGCCTATTTATTAAGTAATTAAAGATATAATTTTTCCGCCGTTTTTGTTACTTAATTCGTTATTTAATTCGTTAAAATTTTCGTTACTTAATACGTCGTTATTTATTTCTTCGTAATTTGTTTCGTTAAAAAAGTAATTATTTTCGGGTTCGTTTTCGACGTTCGGCTGTTTTTAAGTTTTAGGTTCGTTTTCGTTTTTTTCGTTATATATAACAGTACCTATTAATTATAAATAATTTTTTATTTCGGAAGCTTTTTTTTCGGTTAAGCTTAATTTAAAGTTTTCTTTATCGTTAGTACCATAATTAATTAAATTAACGAAAGGCGGTATTATTTTATTATTACTTAAAAATAATAATTAAAGTTATATTATTAATTTAATTATAAAAATAACCGTATATAATTATTACCTTAAAAACTTAAAATTAATACGCGTAAATATATAAAAATAAGGTTAAAATAAGTAAATACGTTAATTAATATAAAAGTATTTAACGAACGGATTATTAATAATCCGGTTTATATTTATAACGTTTACTTTTTTGCGAAAATTTCGAATAAATTTAAAAATTTATTTTATTTAATTTATAACTTTTTAAAACTTATACGGTCGGAATATTTTTTTTTTTAAAGGAAATTACGCTTTTACCATATAATTTATTACGTAATATTATATAAAAAATATTAATTTCTTATAATAATACGTAATTTATAAGTTAATTTATTACTTTTAATATTAAATCCAGTCCTAATTCGATATTTAATCTTTTAAATAACGAAATATTTACTACGGAAATTAAAGTAATATAAATTATTATTAAAAAATTTTATTTGTTATATATTAATATAAGCATAAAACCGTTCCGGAAATAACTATTAATAACTTTTACCTTAAAACAAAAAACTATTAAATAAAGGTAAATCGTTAAGCAAAATATATAAAGTTATTAATCACAAAAAGTAAAGGTTATAAAATAAATTTAATAACGTTACTTTAAACCTAATAATAAATAATATTTTTCCTAATTAATACGTTAATTAATACGTTAATTAATACGTTAATTAATACGAGATTAATTTAAATAGCTGTTATATTATAAAAAATTAAAAAATTTTAAAAATTTTTTATTTTATTAATACCGAAATACCGTTTTAAATTTATAATATACGAAATTTTATAAAATAATAATTCGAATAAAAATTTTAAAATTTAACGGTTTGTATTAAAAGCTTTACAAAAAACGGCGGAAAATAAATTAATTACGTTATTTACTAGCAATAATTTATATATAATTTATGCAAAAAAAATTATTATTTACTTAACGGATTTTTATTTTATTAAAAAGATTTATACTTATATAAATTTAAATTTTTTTTTTTAATAACATTTTATAAAAAAAATAACCGAAGTTTAACCGAAATATTTTTTAATTAATTAATAAATTTATATATATATTTATTTTTTATTTTTTTTTAATTTTTTAATTAAATATTAAATTTCTTTTTTGATATATTTTTATTAAATTATAAAGTATTTACTTAATTTTTTCGTATTTTTTATCGTATTAATTAAGCGATATTAATTTTAATATTTACAATTAATATAAGGTAAATTTAAGCATAAGTTAAAAAGTTCGGAAATTTCGTTTATTTCGGTTAAATTTCGAAATATTTAATTAATTTTTTTATATTTTTAATCGTATTAATTACGTATATATATTTTAATATTAATAATTAATTAAAAATAAATTTTTAATTTAACTTATTATAATTTACCGGTAACATATTTATTTATTATAAGGTATAAATATAACGTATTTTTATATATATTAATTTTTGTATTAATTTATACTTTATTATAATAATATAATAACGTTTACCGGAAAAAACGACGGTTAACCTTTTAATAAACGTCGTAAAACCGAAAACGCGTTTTTAAGTAATAAGTATATTATTAAAGCGCAAAAGCGAAATTAAAAATTTTTTTACAAAAATTTTAATAAAAAAGCCGTAGAAAATGTTTAGTAAATATTATGCGTTAAAATTCGGCGTAATAAAATTGCTTAAAATAAAAAATATCCCGAAACGAACTTTATTATTTAAAATAAGGTTTACCGGAATATTATCGATATTGTTAATAATTTATTATATATTTTATTTTTTATAACGTATTAATTTCCGTATTAATTATTTTTAATTATTTATAAAATAAATATTTTAAATAATTTATAATTTAATATAATATCGAATTTAAATTATGTTTTAATATAATTAAAATATTTACCGGCGTTTCGGATTAATTATTTTACGAATTTCCTGATTTAAATAATAACTTTTTATAAATATCCGTTAACGAAAAATAAGAAATTATTTCCGAAAACGAATTAAACGAAAATAAATAAATTACTTTATTATAATAAAATAATATAATTTACCGTTATTTTTATTTTTAAAAGTTCGAAAATAAATTAATTTTAATAATTAACGATACGGTATATATTATAACCGAAAAATTTCCCGAATTATTAAAATTTAATTCGGATAAATTCGACGTTATATTATTTAATATTAAAAAAGTAATTTTGTTTTTTATTTATTTTTTTATCCGTTATATATTAATTAATTTTATTTTAATTACTTAATCGTAAATTTAAGCTTAATTTATATTTTAATTTATTGCTTTTATATATTAAATATTTTGCCCGTATAATTATTAATATCGTTTTAAAATATACCGGACGGAAAATATTTTCGTTAAAATATAAAAATTATAAAGTTTTCGTTAAATAATAGTAAACGGTAAATCGATTAATACGCGAATTAATACGTATATTATTATTAATTAATTTTATAATATTAATTATATTATTTTTATATTTATTAAATTAAATTTTTTTAAAAATTTTTGTAAATTTTATATTATAAGGTTAAATAAAACTTTTTTAAATTACGTAGTAATAATTTAATACCCGAAATTAAGTTAGGCATTTTTAATTTCGTCCGTAATAAAAAAATAAATAAATTTTGGATTACGTTAATTTTTTATAATTTTTATAATTTAATTAAAATTAGGTTTTAGATAACGGATAAAAAAAAAAAACTTTTGGTTAATATTATTAAATTTTAATTTTCCGATATTAAAACGTAATTAAAGTTATTTTTCCGGGTTACGGATAAATTTAAATTATGTTTTAAATTTTATAAATTACGGTAAATTATATATTTTATTACGTATTAAACTTTATATTAATTTCCGTATTAATTTTTTATTTCGTTTTAGTTTTAAGTATAAATTTTATTATTTTAATTATTTCCTTAAAAGTTTTTCGTTTTTTTAATTTACGGTTACTAAAATATTAAAAAAAATAATTTTTTGGAGTTATAATATTTATAACTTTTTTAAAATTTAACCTTTTTATTTTTTTAATCCGGTTTAGCTTTAGGATAATATAACGACGCAATAGTTCGAAAAAGCCGTTTTCCGTTCGGCTTTTAAAGGAAAAATAAAATTGGCGGTAATATTAATATATATTCCGAAAATTTTTCCGATTATTTTTAAGGCTTTTATAAATTATTTCCTATTTAGCGTAAATTCGTTTAGTTTATAAAATATAATAAATTAATAATTTGGCTAAATTTTAAAACTTATAACGGTTTTTACTTAGTTTATATTATAAGGCGATAAATATGTAAATTAATACGTTTTTAATAATGATATTGTTATTAAAACAAAAAAAAGTTTTAATTCGTTATATTTTAACCTTAGCGAAATTTTTACCTACGGGTACCCGTAAGTGGATAAATTCGTAGGTGGGTACCCGTGGGTATTTTTGCCAAAATGCCAAGACCACCCACGGGTACCCACCCACGGTT
The DNA here is from genome assembly GCA_004155945.1 of Monosporascus sp. mg162. Lineage (NCBI taxonomy): Eukaryota > Fungi > Ascomycota > Sordariomycetes > Xylariales > Monosporascus > Monosporascus sp. mg162. Next base: position 211,370 of record QJNY01000040.1, on the reverse strand, counting down.
ATGGGTGGGTGGGTGGGTACCCGTGGGTACCTATTGCAAAGCCTAGCTTGGTTTGATAGCACTCTCGGAAAAATGGTATAATTATGCTGACTATTATAGGCGATTAAGTAATACTGCACTGCAGCAGCCGAACAAGAAACCCATGTAGTTGATACAGCATGGTGGGAACAGATATGAGAAAGGAATCAGATTAGGAGGTTCTAACCCCAACAGCCCCAGCAGGCTCACTTGCTAAGTTCCCGCACGGCCGTGCCTAGCGAGTTTTTTCATTGCCGGCTAGCTTTATACCGCTTGCAAGTCGACGCATTGTTAAGCGGACCATCCACATTTATGTGTGTCAAGTTTACTAGGAAGAAGATGCACAGATCTTGAAGGATATATTGGTCTCTAGGAAGCTAGGTAACAGTGATCCCACTTGGTGTGGGTCATCCACTGCTATTGGGCTCCGGAAAGGATGAACGTTGTTCCGAATGATCCTTGACCGTAAATCTCTAAAGGGGCCCCTTTTCTGCAACATCAGAGAACCCAGATTTCTTATATACGTCCTGTGGTGGCTATGGGACATATACTAGTCAAAAAAACTGTCCAGCCCCTCCAAAAGCGTCATAGCTACCCCCCGCCGTTGTTGGGGTGATTAGGTAGGCCCCTGAAATCCCAGCGTCCACTCGGAATCACAAGATCCGACGGACCTTCGACGCTGACAGTAGGTAAGCGGATAGTGTGAGATTTGGGGCACGGGATGAAATATAGAGTTGTGCTGGAAGTGCGTACCTGTACTTTGCAGTGCTCTAAATGCAAAATACGACATGCCAGCGACCACAGGCGACGCATGACCATGGTTGCCCGCGATCGATGGCGGGTCTGGGCGGACTGTCCATGACCGCCCAGGGGGTAGAAGAGGAATTAGGTGGAAGGCCGCGCCTGAATTCCACGGGCCTTGCTACCAATCGGGTGACCCTTCGAGTAAAGTGAAGTGCGCGGCTGGCCTGCCCCGCACCAAACACAATGCCCAAATCCTATCTTGGAGTTCCGGCGGCAAGTGCGAGAATAGCGGGAAAGAGTCCTGTTGATACAGGTGGTCGAAAATAGAGTGTGATTAGAAGGTATCTCGTATACAGCATGAGAGGTCCGAGGTCGGAGAGTGATGGTTAGTTTAAGGTTCGACTTTTCCGATCCTACGCCATCACTTCCGATCACGTATTAGGTTGAAATAGTATCTACGTAGCTTCTCTCCCATCGTCACGCCACTTATTCAACCTTTGGGTTCCCATTCATACGAGCGGATAAATAAGATACAAGAGCAGTCAACATGGGCACCACGACTAAAGCCCGCTGGCTGCTGGCGAGCGACATCCATTTCAAGCCCTACGACCTCGATCGCATTACCCACTCGGCGAACTGGATTGCCTCCACTGCACAAGAGCATAAAGTCTCCCGCGCCATCATCTGCGGCGACCTTCTTACGGCACGTACTTTACAGCCAACGCATGTATTATCAGCACGCTACCGCTTCTTGGACAAGCTAGCCGGCGCTGTGCCACATCTAGACGTCATTTTGGGCAATCATGATTTGGCATACCGTAGCGACTACACCACTTCGGCATTGGAACCGCTGGCTATCGCTCGGCTATCTCCGTTCGTAACTTTCCACGCGGAGATTGGTTGCTACCAGTGGGACGGAAGGCGAGTGCTTGTGATGCCCTTCCGGGAAGATCAGAGCCAAATTGTCAGATTCGTGCGCAACCTAGATCGCAAGAGGGCGGCCGAGATGGTAGGGTTTGGACATCTAGCCATCCTTTGGAAGATCACTAAATCGTATCACGTGCAGACACCCCACCGGACCCACTTGGTGCATCCAATACAATTGAAGTACATGATTTTATATATAATTTGTATGGTGGAAAAGGTAACTGCAGTGTTCGGAGTTACATAGGGGCACCCCGCCACAGTCGCAAGCCTATTAAGTATTTTTCCTCCTGCTGAAGCTATTCCCGTTAATCTCCCCTAGGGCTGACCTTTCTGATATTTCTTCTGACCACATATTGAAGCCCTCGCAAGCCTTACAGTTCCTGTTAATTTTCGTAAAGACCGTTATATGCTGTAATACGTTAATATCGAAGGCTTCCTTTTGTCGGGCCCCTTTCTCGGTTTTTCGGTTCGTTGCTAACTTATATCCGTATTCTTTAAAAAGGTATTCGCATAATAAATGCCTTTATTCGCGCTAAATTAGAGCTCGTCGTTATTACAACGGGCCGTTAAAATTGCGCTAAAAGATATACGCATAACGAAAACAACGTTAATAAGGAACTTAAAGAACAAAACTTTATCTCGGCGGCCGTATACTTTATGTTGCAAGGTGTTATAACTTCGCAGCTGATTAACTTTATTAAGGTAGCCCTTGTTAAGATTAAATTGAATTGGGACAGGGAGACTCAGTTCCGATCAGAGCATTTTTGATGGGCAGGTCACAATAGAATAGTCGAGTGAAGCGGTAATTAAAGCAACGAAAATACTGTATCTGGGTCGGTGTTGAACCAGACTCTAAAATAGACATAAATGCGTGTGAAGAATAGACGATAACTAATGATAAATATGTCTCGGGGTTACGCCCGGCGGAAAGAACTCCTAGAAATATACCTGTAAAGCTTACTAACTAATTAGGCAAGCCATGCCTCCTGGCTCGGCACCCTGCACTATTTCAACCTTCCTTTCTCGAAATAAAATTATTCTTAATTTATCTTAAGAAATAAAAGGAAATATAACGCAACCAACTCCTAACGCTATGGACTATATATGAAACCCATTAATTAATCTGATTAACGCTTACGCGGCTTATCCTTTATTATCTTTAACTTAGATGTTATAGCCAAAAGCCTTGGCTCGATTAATAGACGGTCGGAGGTTGTAGAAGGCATCTCCGATGTAACTCCAGGGTTACGTAACTGGTTTGATGGGTTCATAACGCCTAATTGGATAAAAGGAGACTTGGCGCCTCGAGCCAGTCGAACCGGGACAATGGCTCGAAGTAATTTGATAGGTTCGAAGGGGGCTTTACCACTAAAAGGAAGATCGAGCTGGTTCGAACCGGTCGAACCAAAACTAAAATATATACGTTCGTTATTTCCATAACCTAAATAGCACCAGTGTTATGACCAGAGGGACTTGGCATGAAAAGAGACGGTCGGAGGATATAGGAGATATTCCCGATATGGGTCCTAGGTCACGTAACTGGCTCAAAGGTCTCAAAGCGCTTGGCACTTTGAGCTCCTTGAGCCAGTAAGAGCCGGCTTAAAGGGCTTAACGGGCTTAAAGGTTTGAGCAGCTTAAACACCTTAAGCTAAAACTAATATATATATATTTATTATTTCCTATAGTTTAAATAATACTAGCTTGTAATATAATTTAATTATCCAAATTTATATCTGTTATTATTAAACGTAATTATCGTTTTATTACTTAAGTTTTTACAATATTACTATTAATATAAATCGTATAACTAAGTTTAATAGTTAATTAAGCTTATAGCGGTTATACGTTATAAACTTTTATTTAATAATACCGTTAAATTTGAACAATATTTAATATTGTTAAAATATCGACCAATACCGGAATTACCGTTTTTACCCTTATCTAGCAGCTACAAAAACGCGTTTAATAGCTTAAAGCTTATGTTTAATAGCTTATTATTTAAGCTGCCGCCTTAATCGATTTGGTATTAATAGTTGTTATTTCAAAACTTAAAGTCAAAAAACCCGAGCTTTACGATAACATAAAAAACGTTTAAGGTTTTTTAACCCAGGTTAACATGTACTTACGATTAAAAAAGATCGAAGGCGACGCCGACAGAATTCTTAATATAATAAGATTTTTAAAAAAGAACGCTTTGGATTGGTTTAAACTTACGTTACGAAATTACTTAGAAAATACGGAAAACGATTAAAAGACGGTTATTAATTTTTTTTTTAAAAGTTACGCTAACTTTAAATAAAAGCTTAAGGATAATTTCGATAACCCGGACGTAAAACGAAAAGCTAAATAGGACTTTTTATAGCTTAAATAGAAAAAACCAGCTTTTAAAAGTGCCGTCGAATTCAGGAACTTTATATCCAAAGTAGGATAGGTCGACGATGAAGACGATACCCTGATCGACGTTTTTTATAAAGGGCTGAAAAATAATGTTAAGGACGAAATTATCAAAATCGAACGATTTAACGTATTCGATAAATATATTGCTAAAGCTGTAAAAATCGACAATCGACAGTTTAAACAACGATAAAAACGACGTAAATAATTCGCTTTACGGTTTAAATTTTAAGGAATTAATTAAAGTCGGAAACGTTTTACGTTCTTTACCTTTTATAAAACTTAATCAAAATTTATAAAATTAAAGATTATCTAGGCGAAAAAAAAGTTCCTTACCTGTGATAATTACGGTAAGCCCGGATATATTACGCGAAAATGCAAAAGCCCGAAAAAGGTACATTAAATTCCAGTCTTTAAAAACCAGTACAAAAAGGAACCTGGCGACCGAAAAACGATTAATATAATCTGCAATAAAAAATAACGATAATCCTTTACCAAAAGTGCGACAGGGAATAAGAAAATCGAAAAAGTTAACCCAAGTAGGAGCTAAAAAGGCTAAAGAAGTTAAATTTACTGGACTTACTGTTACCTAATAGCTACAAAAGTACGAAGGATGGAAAAAGCTAAGTAACGATAAACTACCTACCCGTACATAGCAGAAACGGCAACAGAAAAACAACCAGTTAATACTTAACGCATGGCTAAAGGAATACCGAAAATGGGACGAAAATTTACCTTACTTAAATCAGGCCTATTTTTGCGGTTGTGGCTGCGCCTGCGGCGCAGCTGCGTAGCTGTGGCTAGGGCATTGAAAAAATGAGCTGTAGCTTCAGGTATCCCGCTAACCCAATTGGAACAATACCCACAGAAACAACAAAACCGCAAAAATAGGGCCTGATGGCAAGTTGTGATTTTTTGGCCTCAATTGCACCGCTCCCATACAAATTTTCGAATATCTATTTTGGAAACTCGCGAATAAAACAACAATGAATCTTCTCTATAAAGTAATTAAAAACATGATTGCATACAGCTTTAAAAGGGCTATTTAACCATATATATAACTTCCCAATCGGCGTTGTTTTGGTAAAGATATTAGAGATCTAAGTTAAAATTCTCAATTGCACCAAACCTTCCAACCGACACGCCCTCATGGCTGCGACGTAACAACCACCGGTCGTAACATTCTGCCATGGATATTCCAAGGGTAATTCAGTATGGGAGAAGCCCGTATAGCTATTCTTTTGTCCGTATGAATTGTGGTTGTTGCGTCGTATCCATGAGGGCGTTTCGGACTTAATTGACCCCAACCTTCTCATGGCTGCGACGCAACAACCACAACCCTTACGGCCGAAAAAATTGACATACGGACTTTCCCCATATAGGATATACTAGAGAAGCCCGGTACACGATGGTGCAACTGGTAGTTGTTGCGTCGCAGCGATGAGGGCGTTGCGGGCGCCCATTTCCCAGGCCTGAACGTGGCCGTATTAGCTGCAATTATCGCCCGAAAAAATTAAAAAAAAAAAAATCCCTGTATGCATATTAGCTTATATTCAACCCGTATATCCAGTTTTATACGTAACGGTCTCAAATTGGTTGCGTAATAAATTTTTTGGATATAAATCTTTGAATAAGTAGAAAGAAAGTTGATAATTTTGTTAGAGACGGTGCAAATGAGACCCCTGTTCGCACAACTCCAACTCAGGCCTCGCTCGCTAGTTACGGGAATACGGCATTTGATTGGTTAATTTCTAGCGTCTTGGCGCAGTACATTGAAAAACTTTGGAAAAAATTGGAGAACTAGCGAGCGAGGCCTGAGCTAGCTGAGGTAAACGAAAATCTATGCCTAGGAAAACCCGATCGGCATGGAAAGCTCCATGCGGTTAACTGTCGACGACCGCAATGCGAGGTATACGAGGACGAAAAAGAATATATCGCACGACGAATTATGCGTATATGGCGACAAGGTTTCGATTTTAAGAATCGAACTAGAAGTAATTTTAAAGATCAAAAATGATATCGTTATATTCGAAAAGTGGTAACGATGGAAAAGATCGACGAATTGGCAGCTATTAGGAGCTGGCCAGAAGGAAAATATTACCCTGCATATAAACCTTAGTGCTATTACGAATGGTGCGATTATTAAACGTAGGAAGAATTGATCGAAGAATAGTAGAAAAGCATTGTTAGAAAATGATTACCGATTTACAGATTTAGCTAGCTTTTACGGAGGATCCAGAAGAGCGATTAGCTATATAGGAGGAAATTCGCTTTTTTTCGATTTGAAGCTGGAAAACCCTAAAGCCAGAATATATTACTAAAAAAACGTTTTAGAACTAAGTGAAATACTTGACAGTAACGCTATGCCGATAAGAGCAGCAGTTAAAATGGATCCAAGACGAGAATAAAAGATTTGGAGAAAGAATTTAGCAATTCGAGAATAGCCCAAAAAACCTAAGCTATTTGTAATAGGGCTTTAGGTTGGTAGGAAAAACAAAGGTGGATAGTAACACCTTAGGAAAGCTTTAAACGTAATGAAAATAACGCGAAAGAAACCTATAACGGTATAAGTACGTATTAAAAATAAGCGATATACCGTATTTGTAGATTGCGGCGTAATAAAAGGTAATTATATCGTTCCAGAAGTAGTTAACGAGCTATAGTTACCATAGAAGGATAAGGAATACCTTTATAAAGTCGAGAACGCCGAAGGTTAAATATTTAATTACGACGATAGATAGGTTCGATATAAGATTGATTATTTTAAAACCTTTATCGAAAAAAGAAAATAAACCATTAATTTTAACGTTATCGCTATTAAGGATTTCGATTTAATCCTAGGTTTGTTATGGTTGGAATAATATAACCCGGCTATTATCTGGAAAATTTGCGAGATGGATTACGATTTATTTTTTAACGATAAGCCAAACGACGAAAGATCTTAATACTTGATTAATAAGGTAAACGAGTACAGGTATAAAGAAACGTCAGAAACCTTATTACTTAGGAATATACGATATATTAAAAATAAAGGGTATAATCGAAAAATACGACGTATTATTGCTAACCTTAAAGCAAAATTTAGGCAGATAAATAACGATTTAGAACGACCGCCCGAAAAGTTACCAGAATAAATGGTTAAGGTACTTTTATAGTAATATAAGTACGATAAGTTATTTGGTAAGGAATTTGATATTAAATTACCAGAATAAAACGAATAAGATTACGAAATAGTTTCTAAGGATAGCAAAAGTACCGCTTTTTATCTGATATATAACCTGAATTATGTAGAATTATACGTATTTTGCGATTACTTCGAAGATAGGATTCGAAAAGGATAAATTTAACGTTTTAAATTACCAGCCGGATATTTTATATTTTTCGTACCGAGAAAAAGGGGAAAGCTTTGATTAGTAGTGGATTATCGATAACTTAACGATATTACCGTTAAAAACAAAACGCCGTTATTATTGATTACTGAAATAAAAGATCGCCTGTACGGAATAAAATGGTTTATAGTTATCGATTTTCGAAATAGCTATAACATAATTCGGATTAAGGAAAGATGCGAATAGAAAATAGCTTTTAGGACGAAATATAGCTTATACGAATATTTAATTACTTTTATAGGATTAATTAACGCACCAGCGACCTTTTAACGGATGATAAATTATGTAGTGAAAGAATATTTAAATATTTTTATTATTTGTTACTTCGACGATATTTTTATTTATTCGGAAACGGAAAAAAAGTACGAAGAATATGTTTATAAGGTTTTATAGGCGTTATAGGACGTTAAACTTTTCGTTAATATTAAAAAAAGTTATTTTTATAAACAAAAAGTCGAATTCCTAAAATATATTATTACGTCAAAATAAATTTGCAGGGACTTTAAAAAGCTATCAGCAGTTAAGGACTGGGCATAGCCCATTAATATTAAAAAGATATAAGCATTTTTTAAATTCGGTAATTATTACCGACGATTTATATGCAACTTTAATAAGATAGCTATGTTATTAACGGAACTTATTAAGAAAAATAAACCGTTTGAGTAAACTTTAAAAAAGGAAATAGCTTTCCAAAAAATTAAAAACGTTTTTATTAGTAAATTAGTATTAATTATGTGCGACCCGAAACGACCAGTTAAGTTAGAAACCGACGTTTCGGATTATGCTTTAAAAGCTGTAATTGGATATCGAAACGATTAAAGAAAATTTTACCTTATTGCGTTTTATTTTCATAAGCTATACGGAATAAAATTGAATTATTTTGTTTACGATAAGAAGTTTTTAACTATTGTTAACGCCTTTAAGGAATTTAGGCATTACCTTAAAGGTAATATGTACCAGATTAAAGTATATACGTATTATAAGAATATTATTTACACTTTTATAATACGAAAACTTATTAAAAAACAGTTGCAATACGTAAAAAGCTTTTTTAAATTCGATTAAGTTATTTTCTATCGAAAAGAACTAAAAAATGGCAAAGTAAACGTACTTAACAAACGACCTAACCTAAAAAAACCTAAGGTTAAGGTACAGCAAGCAATTTTCGATATTACACCTGAAAAATATTTAAAATAACGACGAATTTTTACTATACGAGCGATACCAGCTGATATATATTAACGTATCCAATAATATAATGTTAATTAACTAGTAAAGAATTAAATAAATAAAATATAAGTACTTAAGAATTTGCAAAAGGATTTAATACGGGATATATACGAATATCTTGTATATGGATACCTAGGGATTTACAAAGCCCTAAAACGTTTATAACTGATATATTACTTTTCTAAAATGAAAATTATAATTTAAATGGTTATACGGCAATATAATATCTGCGTTAAAGCCAAGGTACGACGACATAAGCCTTACGGGAAACTATAACCCTTACCAGTCGCTAAACGACCATAAGATTCGATTACATTCAACTTTATTACAAAACTTCCTTTATTAAAAGATTTAATTATAAAAATATATTATTATACCATTTTCGTAAACGTTAATCGATTTACAAAACTTTTTTATTTTTTACCTTATAATAAAAATACCGGTATAAAATAACTGGCATACATTTTCTTTAAACATATTTTGAGTACCTACGGATTTTTAACGGAACTTATTTCGGATAAAGGCACTATCTTTACTTCGAAATTTTAATAAAATTTAATAACCCAACTTAAATTAAATTATAAATTATCTAACGCATTTAAATTCCAAACAAACGGATAAATAAAAAAAACTAATTAAACGTTAGAAACGTATTTACGATGTTATATTAATTACAAGCAAAATAACTGGGTCGGAAAATTACTAATTATATAGCTAGCTCATAATATTAATTACTACGAAAGCATTAAAACGACGCCAGCAACTACCAATTTTGATTTCATACCTAAAATTTACCGAGATTTACATAAAGATAAACCAGTTAACGTTAAAACAATTCTTACTTTAAAATAACCAAAATAATTACACGCAAAAATAAAATTAAAACTTACGTAATTAAATAAGCAAATATTATAATAAAAAAAGGTTAAAAAGATTAACCATTTCGGAAAAGGAAATGGTTTACTTAATTACTAAAAACATCTTAACTAAAAGGCTAAACAAAAAATTTGATTTCAAATATATCGGCCTATATAAAATCGCTAAGAAAATCTTAAAAAATAATTATAAATTAGAGCTACCGCCGAAAGTTAAACTCCATCCAGTTTTTTATATCTCCTTATTAAAATTAACAGCCGATATTATTAAAGTTAATATAAAATAAAATCAAAATAAAAAAGTTATGGAGGATGTATTAATTTATAAGGTAAAAAAAATACTGGATATATGCAAAAAAAAGGGACTTACCCAATACCTAATTAAGTGGGAAAACTACCCAACTTCAGAAAATACCTGGGAACCCGCGAAAAACCTTACGAACGACCAGCGCCTCCTGAAACACTTTCACCAGCAACGACGGAAGCGTTAAGGTTAAAAGTACTCCAGTTTAGGTTATCTAGGAGAGGCCAGTCGGCGGGCAGGGAGATCTGCGCTAATGCAACTTTAGCTTCCAACTGTTGTCGCTTTCGTTCCAAACGTTTAAATTCTTTCATCGCCTCCGTACCTTGGATATCCCGACGTAGCATTTCGACCCCGCGCTGGCGAAGGACCTTGCGCAGTTTTTGAAAGCGATCAATCTTATTGGCTGCAAAACGGAAGGCCTTTCGCGCTTATTCTTTTTCCCGTTCCAGTCGCTTTTCCTTATCCAAAAGCCGTTAATGTTTAAAAACTAAAGGACCAAATAAATTACAAAAACCATCATGCTTAACGCAACGAAAGCATTTCCCCGAATTAAGGTAGACCTTACAAACCTTCCGTTTAAATATACAACGAAAACCGGATATATTAAAAGACATAATAAAATCAAAAATATCGATTCGTTTTAACAAAATTAAAGCATTATTACATTTACGAAATTTTTACTTTTTAATACGACCTAATATAACGGTTGAAAAACAGAAAATAATATGTAAAAAGGAAAGTTACTTATTAGATAAATATAACGAATAAAATTAAATTTTGAAAGTAAAAATCTTAAAAGGGGGGAAATCATATTATAACCAAAGAAACTTGGCATAAAAAAAACGGTCGGAAGATATAGAAAATATTCCCAATATAGGTTTTAGATTACGTAACTGGCTTAAAGGTTTTAAAACGCTTGGTACTTTAAGCCCCTTAAGCTAGTAAGGGCCGGCTTAAAAGGCTTAACGGGCTTAAAGGTTGAAGCAGCTTAAGCACCTTAAACCAAAACTAATATATATATACTTATTATTTCCTATAATTTAAATAGCACCAGCTTATAATATAATTCGATTACCTAGATTTATATCTGCTATTACCAAACGTAACTATCGCTTTATTGCTTAGATTCCCACGATACCACTGCCAATATAAACCGTACGACTAGGTTTAATAGTTGGTTAAGCCCATAGCCGTCACAACCAGTTTACAATAACAATTAGTTACCCAGATTTATATCTGCTATTACCAAACGTAATTATCGCTTTATTGCTCAAATTCCTACGGTATTATTGCCAATAAAAACCGTACAATTTAAGTTTAATAATTGGTTAAGCCTATAACCGTTATACGTTGTAAGCTTTTATTTAATAATACCGTTAAACTTTTAAGCAATATTTAATATTGTTAAAATATCGACCAGCGCTGAAGCCACCGTTCCTACCCTTATCCAGCAGCTGCAAAAACGCGTCCAGCAGTTTAAGACCCATATCCAGCAGCTTACTGCCCAGGCTACCGCCGTCCCAGTCGATTCGGTATTAGCAGCCGTTACTTTAAAACTTAAAGTCAAAAAACCCGAACCTTACGGTAGTACAGAAAACGTTTAAAGCTTTCTAACTTAGGCTAGGATATATTTACGGTTGGAAAGGATCGAAGGCGACGCCGACATAATTCTTATTATAGCAAGGTTCCTAAAAGGGAACGCTTTAAATTAGTTTAAGCTTACCTTACGAAATTACTTGGAAAATGCGGAAAATAACCAGGAAATGTTTATAAAAAATATTTTTCAAAGTTATGTTAATTTCGAATAAAAGCTTAAGGACAATTTCGATAATCTAAACGCAAAGCGAAAGACTATATAAAAGCTTTTACAGCTTATATAAAAGGAACCAGCTTCTAAATATGCCGTCGAATTCAAAAACCTTATATCCAAAACGGGATAGATTAACGACGAAAACAACATCTTAATCGACGTCTTTTATAAAAAGTTAAAAGACAATATAAAGGCCGAAATTATTAAAATCGAACGACTTAATATATTCGATAAATATATCGCTAAGACTGCAAAAATCAATAATCGGCAATTTGAACGACGACAGGAACAAGGTAAATAATTTGCTTTACGGTCTAAATTTTAAGAAATTAATTAGGATTAAAAGCGCCTTACGCTTTTTACTTCTTATAGAACTTAACCAAGGTTTATAAAATTAAGGGCCATTTAATCGAAAGATAAAAAATCCGGTATCTGTTATAATTACGGTAAGCCCGGATATATTACGCGAAAGTGCAAAAGTCTGAAAAAGATATATTAGGTTCCAGTTTTTAAAAATTAACATAAGAAGGAACCTGGCGACAAAAAAACGATTAACATAATCCGCGTTAAAAATAATAATAACACTTTATTTAAGGTGCGATAAAGAATAAAAAAAGTAAAAAAGTTAGCTTAAATAAAAGCTAAAAAAGCTAAAAAAGCCAGGTTTACTAGACTTACTGTTATTTAATAGCTATAAAAGTATGAAGAATGGAAAAAGCTAAACGATGATAAGCCACTTACCCGCGTATAACATAAACGGCAGCAGAAAAACAATCAGTTAACGTCATACACAAGCACCCTAGATGCACAAGCACTCTGGATGGTTTTTGGCACCCGCAACAACACACTCAAATTACTCAACCACAACATATCGCAATCATTTAAATCAACCGTATTCTCTTTCATTATACGCATCTACAGCTTTTTAACAAGTGCACGCATTATACCAAAAGTTGTTGCGGACGTCATATTGCCATTCCTCTCTCCTAACCTACCCGCAACCGACTATCCCCTAACGCATCCAAGCTAATATTACCCCCATTTCGTACGACTCAAAGCCGACCGACTAGATAACTATTCTCGACCAAATCTTAACCCAAATACGCGAGCATTTCTTGTTCGGTTTTAATACGTTGAAGATATATATCGGAGAACGTGTTATAGGACGCGTTGGGAGCGTGTTGGGCATGTTAGGGGGTCCGTGCGGGGCCTCTTGCGGGGCGTCTCGCGGGGCATCTCGCGCGGCGTATGGCAGGGCGTGTCGGACTTGAATTGGCAATAACTCGAGACCTATGCAATTACACGATTAAAATAAACGTTCCCCCAAAAAAGGAATACTTGTTATATAGGATTAACAAAGTCTTTTAGCCAGGAGAAAGGTTATGGCAAGGAATTGCTGCTAATAGCTGCTGAAGTTAGTCGGTTGCAGGCGGGTTAGCAGGAAGGAATGGTAACGTGGCGTCCGTAACAAGCCTTGATATAATGCGTGCACTTGTCTAGAAGCTGTAGATACGGTTGGTGAAAGATAATACGATTAATTGGAATCAATTTGATGTGTTGTAGTTGAGTTGTTTAGGTATGTTGTTGTGAGGTGCCAAAAACCATCCAGGGTGCTTGTGCATCCAGGGTACTTGTATACGACGTTATCTAAAATAATGCTTTTTTCACAAAAAAAAATTGATCGAAAAAGTTTTTAAGCTTACGTTATACAGGTATTAGGAAAAGTAACAATATAACGAGCGAATAACCAAACTATAGTAATTACTTCTATAACAAAAGCGGAATTATTCTTTTTAATATAAGCTGCAAAAAAAGCCTTATTTAACTTTCGATTAATTAAAAAACTGGAAATTACCTTAAATATAAAACCGTTAACTATGTAGTAAAATAATAGATAAACTATATGGCTTATTAACGCCGACGTCGCTCTATTACAGACGAAATTACGGCACGTAAATATACATAATTATTAATTACGAAAAGCTGCAAAAAGGGATATAATCAAAGTAGATTATATATTTACGGGCCATTTGCTAGTTGATGGATTAACAAAGACCCTATTGCGAAAACCTTTCAAGTATTTTAAAAAGCAGCTGGGATTAATAGATATTACGAAAGCCCTCGATCGGCGGAGAAACAACCTGCGAATAATTTTAAAGGAGGAAATTAGTTAATAAAGAGGATTTAATCGCTAGAAGAGAGGTGGAATGGAACGCTACGACTTTATAAAGTGATAAAGTGTGACGGTTAACGCCGTAACTGCATCGAGGCGTTGAGGAGGTGTGTCAGTTAGCAGGGGGTACGCTAGCACCCCATATACGGAAAGGCTTCGTTTGATCGGAATATATAGATTCCGTGACTAGACTCTATAAAAGAGGAGTGCGCGTCTTAAGGCGCTTGCAGCTAGTCATCTAATACATCACAACTGATGTCCCCTATATCTGATATATATTTGTTACGAACGAGACGTTCTCGAAGTTGAAAGTGCTCCTCTAGGGCTAGCGCCCAAGAGCTACGGGTAAATTTCGGACCTGGCCAAGACCAAGGTGATCTAGTTGATCTAGGACGAATGGGAGACAATACGGTGGATTACATAAATCAAAGGCACACTCACTAAAAGATAAGACAATATATAACGAACAGTTTTCCTGTAAAAATAGCACCTACTTAGTTTTCGCTCTTTAGCTATCACTTTAAGCCTTTAATTAAAAGCAACGTTTTTCGAATAAAGAAAAAATCCGCAAATCTTGTTAACGAATAATTTACTGAATTATTCCTGGTTTTATTATTACCTACAAATCAAAATCCTACTTCGGATATTAAGCATACTTCTAGGTAGTCGTATAACAGTCTCGTTACATTTTGATAACTTCTTAATTAATAGCCGACGAATGGTTTAAGGTTTAGTTGGGTATAAAACCTTTCTAAATACAATAAAAACCTTATTACAAAACGGTATTCAGAAGACAAAGGATAGACCCGATCGCCGTCACCAGCTATTGAGAGATTGATAACTAGATTAAAATACTCTACCCCTTATTAAAAAAAGCCCTTTCTCTAATCGGCAACATGGCCTCCCCTAATACTCGTTTTCAAAAAGAACCTTTTTCTTTTCAGCGATAACCTTCCCCTGCCTCTAAAGAAACTATTAAGGTCTCGGAAAAGGAACCGGGAGTGGGAAAAGAAGAAACCGACAGCCAGAGAGGTAAGGAAAAAGAACTTACGATTAACAATAAATTACGAATCTTAATAACTGAATTCCAGGCGCCAAAATAAAAAACAAAAGTCAAACTCGCCCGACAATAAAAGTCTTTGACATTATCTTAATTCGGCGCGAATCGATTCCGCAAAAATGCTATTCTACTTCCTGCTTATTATGGAATGCTTAAAGTTAAGGGCTATAAACTAACTCTCCCAAAACCTTACAACGGTACCATAAATATAGAAAATTTCTTTGTTCAAACCAGACTTTACCTTAAGTTTTATAAAAGCTTCACAACGGAAAACTATGAAAAGATATTAACCATTTTCCAGCTGATCGCAAAAAAATGTTGTTTTGTAATTTAAGCTAATTATAAAGAATTACTTGGAAAATTACTCCAATAAATCTTCGACTTTATTAATTACATCTTTGGTAACTACGAACCTTTAAAAAGAAAATGAATGTAAGCTTTGTTTGGAAAATTAAACAAGTAGCAAAATGCCTTTAAAAGCTGCACTTTCTCCAGTAGATAAAAATACCGGCTAAATATACGACGGAATTTAATCGTCCTATAGCAACGTCCTACCTGCCGAAAAGTACCTTATTTTACCCCTACTATGATAGTCTAAAGTTACAAATTAAGGACGAAACATATAAGGTACCTAAGATAAAACCTGTCCAAGATTATATTAACAAGGCTATTTTTGTCAATAGACGCACCTTTAATAGGTACCTGGAAAAAAAAGAATCTAGCAAAAAAGGGACGATCGAAGCTTTAGCAGCAAGTTTCAATAAAGTGAAAACAAAGACAAAACCCAGGAAAAAGCAACTATTACTTTACAGGAGCTTAAAAAGAATATATCGGATAATTTAGGCTTTAACTATAGCAGAAAAATCCATCATAAAAACGAATATCGTTTTCCAGCTAAAAGAAATTCCAAAAAAAAAAGGATTTTTTAAAAAAAAAGGCTCGAACGACCGAACAAAAAACAAATAGTACAAGCGAAAAAAAGACAAAAGGAAGTTAATTTTACCTTTTCCCAACAGGAATATACCATCGCGACAATTTATTATGAACTAAGCGGTAACCCAAAGTACAAACGTTACCCGATTTGCCAAAATCAAACCGCCAAAGCCTGTAAATATCAGCTCGGATAACCAGCCTCTAGTTTAGCCATAAAGTAAGGATACAAAAATTATTTCGATATGTAAAAGTGCGAAAAATATAGTAAATATAGCCAGTTGCGCTTCGAACTTAATAATCATAAGCAGAAAACCCCTGAATCCAACGGACTTTAAAAGCTGGCGGTATACTTCAACCTTGAAATCCTTAAATAAAACCCTATTAGTAAGCACGGTTTTTTCTATTTTTCAGCCTGCACCGATAACGATTATTTGCTCCACCTACGAGCCAAGGAAGATAACGATTATTGGCCCGGTTAGGACGAAGAAACCTTTACCGAGCCTAATAACGATTGCAAATATATCGAAATCCTCCGATAGCCCCAATACCCCCGATCTTGTTACTTACACCCCGAATCGGATTAAAGCCGAAAAGCTATTACTCAGAGTTGCCTATGCTATATCCCCATGCTATACTTAATGTATAAACTTCTAGATATAGGAGCAAATCCTGTAAAGATCTCAACCTTAAATCGAATACTTTTTTAAACGTCAGAAATAGAGGTTACTAGAGTAAAATACTAAATTAGCTAACGAAAGTGGTATCTTTGCATGGACGATAAATATACCAAATACCTAATTAAGAAAGCCTAATAATAAAGACGCTTTTTAACAACTAAAATTATTAAGTTAAAAAAGGAGAAAGGCCTTCGAAATTAAGACATCGAGAAACTATAGAAACTAAGACCTTCTGCGAAGCAAAAAAAGAATTTCGAAACTAAATCGAAATTCCCATTCAGTACCAAAGCCAAACTTTTAAAGCCACAATTAACTCTAGAGCAGAGGGTAACTTTATTTCGCCAGCTGTAGCCGAAAAGTATTATATTCCTCAAAGGTACAAGCTAAAGCCTTATGAATTGCGTATAATTAATAGAAATTTATTCAAGTATAATAACGGACAAATTTTCAAAAAAACCGAAAAACTTCGGCTGTGGATCTAAAGATATCAAAAACGACTTACGTTGGACATCGCCGACATTTTAAGTTATAATATTATCTTAGGAATACCGTGCTAAATTCCAGTAGTGCATTAATTAATTGGAGAACTTGCGAAGTTTCCTAGGACCACGAATTACTTTTTTTTTTAAAAAAAGCGAGAAAGGTTAAATACATTATCCGAAAAGCTAAAGTATTAAACGTTGTTAATATCATACCCCCAAGGTATCAACGATTCGAACAACCTTTTAATGATAAAAGAATTACGAATTACCTTTATACGAATAATAAAACTATCGTATACCTATTAAAAAATGATATTACCTTAAGCTTTATACAATTTACTACATAAATCGAGAAAAGGTAAAGGCCTCATAAAAAAGCATATAATTGAACATGAAAAAAGGTTACATTTAGCTATCCGAATTCCTTATAGGATACCCGGTACTTATGGTTCCCACAATCAAGAACGGCAAGCAAAAAATCGACTAGGACGGAAATCCGGTTTATCGACGCGTAGTCGACTACCGGCAGCTAAACGACATTATTATTAAAAACAGTTATCCCTTAACATTAATAAATATTTCTTTAAAAAACGCAAGCAAAGCTAAATGGTTTACCGTTTTAACCTTTAAAACGGGTCTTACCGTATCAAATTAGCCAAGGAAAAAAGGTAGAAACCCGTTTTTCGAACGATATATAATTATTACGAATATCGAATGAAACCTTTAAGACTTACTAACGCCTCTGCCAATTTCTAACGCCTAATTTAACCATATTCAGGAAGTTCTTAGATAAATATGTTTTTGTAGGCCTTGACGACATCTTTTTGTATTGATTAACGGTAAAAAAATTAAAAAGTATATTTTCCAGATTCTTAAAGTATTAAATAAAACAAATATCCGAATTAACTCAGCTAAAAGTGTATAGCATACGTCAAGGTTAAACTATTTGAGATTTACCTTTACTTTCGGTTAAATTCAGATCTAAAATTCTACATTAGAAGTAATTAAAAATAGGCTTATGCTTAATAAGGTAACCGTTATAGATATCCGGCAGATTTTAAGATTTTACGGGTTACGTACGTAACTTAATTAAAGGATAAAAAAATATTATTAAACTATTCACGAAATTTACTATTAAAGAATCTGTCGGAAAAGAATTCGAACTTTCAAAAAAAGCTAAAAAAGCTTTTTTGTTACTGAAAAACGAGATTACCAAGGCGCTAATAATAAAATTATCTAATGCCGATAAGAGTAATCGACAAAAAATTTAACAGCTTAAATTATACCTTAAGCGCAATCCTAAAGCAACAAAAAAATGGGAAATAATATTTAATAGCTTATTACTTTAAAGCCTTACAAGACGCAGAACTGAGAAATAAAATCTACAATAAAGAGTTCCGGGCAATTATTAACGCTTTTAAAAAATAGGAACTTTTTCCTAGCAGAACTAACAAAATTTTCGATATCTACTCAAACTATGAAAATTTTACCCGGTTTATAACGACTTAAGAACTAAACAAATATTATGAAATTTGAATAATTTTCTTAGGGAAATTTAATATTCAAATCCATTATATTAAGGGGAAAGAAAACGTTGAAACGGATATCCTAAGTCGCAAAGAAAATTACGATTCCAAGGTTTCAAAACTTCGAATGCAAATCTTGTAACAAATTAAGGACGGCACCCTATGGTTATATAAAATACTAAAGCAACTTCAGAACTTTTGACGAAATTCCAAAATCTTTATAATAAAGAAAAGCAAAAAAAGGTACAACAATTAAATGGATAACCTGAGAATTAGCTGCTGTATTACGGCAAAATTTATAACCTTCGAAAATAATAAAAACAATCCGGTAAAAAACTTTATATAAATTTATTATATAAATATTAGGATATTTTTAAAATTACTAAACGATCATAGGAAAAGTACGACCTTTTAAAACTTCGACGAATTGTTGAATGGGTAATTAAGAATTGTAATATTTCTAATAAGATAGAAACAACCCGATATAAGCCTTATAAACTTTTACAACTTACAGATATTCTACAAAAAGCTTGGAATATTATTACTTGAGGTTTTATTTCCGGTTTGCCGCTATTAAAAGCCACCGTTATTGAAGTTTAATACAATGAAATGTAGGTAATCGTTAATAGACTTATTAAGTATGGGTACTTTTTAGTTTATAAAGGAAGCACAACGGCAAAATAACTAGCTTATACCTTTATCCGATATTACCTCGACAAATATAGTGTTATGACCAAACAAGCTTGCCCTATTGGCAGACAGTCGGAGGTTGTATGGATTACCTGCGGTGCAAAACCTTAGGTCACGTAACATGGATCCGAATGGATTTACGGATCTATAGGGATTACAGCAAATGGATCTGAATGGATTTTCGGATTTAAGGGCATCCCGTTTAGAATATATACGTTTATTATTCACATAGTTTAAGATGATACCAGCTTGCAATAATAATTGGTTATCTAAATCTATATCTGTTATTACCAGATGTAATTATCGCTTTATTGCTTAAATTCTTACGATATTACTGCTAACATAAACCGTATGACTTAGGTTTAATAGTTGGTTAAGCCCATAGCCGTTATACGCTGCAAGCTTTTATTTAGTAGTACCGTCAGACTTTAAGCAATATTTAATACTGTTAGAATGTCGACCAGTGCCGAAGCCACCGTTCCTACCTTTATCTAGCAGCTGCAAGAACGCGTCCAGCAGCTTGAGGCCTATATCCAACAGCTTATTGCTCAAGCCGCCGCCCCAGTCGATTTAGTGCCAGCGGTTACCCCAAGACTTAAAGTTAAGAAACCCGAATTTTACGATAGCATAGGAATCATTTAGGGCTTCTTAACCCAGGCTAGAGTATACTTACGATTGGAAAGGATCGAAGGCGGCGCCGACAGAATCCTTGTTGTAGTAGGGTTCCTAAAAGGGGACGTTTTGAATTGGTTTAAACTTACGTTGCGCGATTACCTGGAAAATTCGGAAAAAGACCAGGAAACAGTTATTAAAAAGATTTTCGAAAGTTACGTTAATTTCGAACAAAGGCTTAAAAATAATTTCGATAACCCGGACGTAAAGCGGAAGATTATATAAAACCTTTTACAGCTTAAACAGAAAGGATTAGCTTTTAAATATGCCGTAGAATTCAGGAACCTTATGTTTAATGTAGGATGGGTCGACGGCGAAGACGATACCCCAATCGACGTTTTTTACAAAGGGTTAAAAAACGATGTTAAGGAAGAAATTATTAAAATTAAACAACCTAACGCATTCGACAAATATGTCGTTAAGGCTGTAAAGATCGACAATCGGCAGTTTGAACGACGACGAAAACGAGGTAGGCAATTCGCCTTACGGTCCAAATTCTAAGTAATTAACTAAGGTCGAAAGCGTTTTACGCTTTCCACCTTTTATAAAATTCAACCAGGATTTATGGAACTAGGGGCTATTTAGTTAAAAGAAAAAAGGTCCGTTACTTGTTATAATTACGGTAAGCCCGGATATATTACGCAAAAATGCAAAAGCTTTAAGAAAAATGTATATTAGGCTTTAGTTCCTAAAAATTAGCATAAAAAGGAACTTGGAGATAGAAATACGATTAACATGATCCGCGCCAAAAATAACGATAATCTTTTACCTAAGGTGCGATAGAGAATAAGAGAAGCGAAAAAGCTAGTCCGAGTAAGAATTAAAATGGCTAAAAAAGCTAGATTTCTTGGACCTATTGTTACTTAGTAGTTATAGGAGTACAAGAGATGGAAAGAGCTAAGCGACGATAAGTCACTTACCCGCGTACAGCAAAAACGGTAGTAGAAAAACAACTAGTTAGTGCTTAACGTATGGCTAAGGGAGTATCGAGGATAAGACGAAAACTTATGCCCAGGGTAACTCGATCGGCACGGAAAGCTCCACGCGGTCAGCTGTCGACGACCGCAGTGCGAATATACTCGAGGACGAGAAATAATATACCGCGTAACGTGTTGCGCGTATATGGCAATAAGGTTTCGATTTCAAGAATCGAACTAACAGCGATTCTAAGGATAAAAAATGATACCGCTATATACGCGAAATGGCAACGATGGAAGAGGTCGACGAGCTGGCAGTTACTAAAAGCTAGCCAAAAGGAAAATATTACCCTGCATATAAACTTTAGTGTTATTACGAATAGTGGAATTATTAAACGCAGGAAAACCCGATTTAAAGAATAATAGAAAAGAACTGCAAGAAAATGATTACCGATTTACGGATCCAGCTAGCCTTTACGGAGAACCTAAAAAAGCGATTAGTTATATAACTAAAATTCGTTCCTTTTTAAGTTAAAGCTGGAAAACTTTAAAGCTAAAATATATTATCAAAAAAGCGTTTTAAAACTAAATGGAATACTTAACAGCAACGTTACGCCGATAAGAGCAGCAGTTAAAATAGATCCAAGACGAAAACGAAAGACTTGGAAAAAGAAATCCAGTAATTCGAGAACAGCCCCAAAAACCTAAATTACCTGTAATAAGGCGTTAAGCTGGTAAAAAGAACGAAGGTAAACAGTAATACCTTTAAAAGGCTTTAAACGTAAGAAAAATAATACGAAAAAAACTTATTACAGTACAAGTACCAAGTAAAAATAAGCGATATACCGTATTTATGGACTACGGCGTAACAAAAGGTAATTATATCGCCTTAAAAATAATTAACGAATTATAGTTACTATAAAAAGATAAGGAATAGTTTTACAAAGTTGAAAACGCCGAAGGTTAAACATTTAATTACGATAACAGATAAATCCGATACGAAATTAATTACTTTAAGACTTTTATTAAAGGAAAAAGTTAAACTATTAATTTCGACGTTATCGCGATAAGAAATTTCGATTTAATCCTAGGATTACCATGGTTGGAAGAGTATAAGCCGGCCATTAACTGGAAAATTCGCAGAATAAATTACGATTTATTTTCTAACAATAAGCTAAACGACGAAAGATCTTAATATTCGATCGATAGAGTAAACGAATACAGATATAGGGAAACGGCACAAACCTTACCACCTAAAAATATACAGCATATCAAAAAAAAGGCATAATCGAAAAATACGACGTATTATTATTAACTTTAAAGCAAATTTTAGGCAGATAAATAACAATTTAAAACGGCCGCCCGAAAAGTTACCAGAATAAATAGTTAAAGTATTTTTACAGTATTATATATACGATAAGTTATTTAGCAAAAGACTTGATAGTAAATTACTAAAGCATAGCGAATAGGATTACGAAATAATCCTTAAAGATAATAAAAGTACCACCTTTTATCCGATATATAACGTAAACTATGCAGAACTATACGCATTCAGCGATTATTTCGAAAATAGGCTTCGAAAAAAATGGATTCGACGTTTTAAATTACTAACTAGATAGCATATGTTTTGCGTACCGAAAAAAGGGGGAAAGTTTCGATTAGTAATAGATTATCAACAACTTAACGATATTACCGTCAAGGACAAAACCCCGCTCCGATAATCACTAATATAGAAAATCGCCTGCACAGAGCAAAATAATTTACAGTTATCGATTTCGAAATAGTTACAATATAATTCATATTATGGAAAAATACGAATAGAAAACAGCGTTTAGGACGAAATGAAACTTATACGAATACCTAGTTACCTTTATAGGATTAACTAACCTTCCAGCGACCTTCTAACGAGTAATAAATAATATACTAAAAAGAATAGCTGGATATTTTTGTTATTTATTACCTTGACGACATGCTTATCTATTTAAAAACGAAAAGAAAAGCACGAAAACCATATTCATCAGGTCCTATAAGCGGTACTAGACGTCAAATCTTTGGCTAATACTGAAAAAAGCTATTTCTATAAAGAGAAAGTCGAATTTTTAAGATATATTATTATATTAGGACAAATTTACATGGACCTCAAAAAGTTATCAGCAATTAAGAACTGGATACAGCCCACTAATATTAAAGAAATATAAGCATTCCTTGGATTCGCCAATTATTATCGACAATTCATACGCAATTTCAGCAAATGGCTATGCCATTAACGGAACTTACCAAAAAGGATAAACCATTTAAATAGACTCCAAAAAAAAAACAGCTTTCCAGGAAATTAAGAACGCCCTTACTAGTAAACCAGTACTGATCATATACAACCCAAAGCGACCAGTTAAGTTAAAAACCGATACTTCGGATTACGGCTTAAAAACTATAGTTAAATATTGAAATAATTAAGGAAAACTTTACCTTATCGCGTTTTATTCTTATAAATTATATGGAACAGAATTACATTACCCCATCTACGACAAGGAGTTTCTAGCTATCGTTAACGCTTTCAAGGAATTCAGATATTATCTTAAAGGTAACATGTACTAAATCAAGGTATATACAGATTATAAAAACATTACCTATTTCTTTACGATACGAAAATTTGTCGGAAAACAATTGCGCTACGTAAAAAGCCTTTCTAAATTCGATTACGTCATTATCCATCGAAAAGGATCAGAAAATAGCAAAACAAACGCGCAAAACAAACGACCTAACCTGGAAGAACCTCAGGTTAAAGTATAATAAACAATTTTCGATATTACACTGAAGAAATACCAAAAACAGCGCCAAATTACTACGATACGAACAATACTACTTAATATATATTAACGTATCCAATAATATACTACCAATCAACCCACAAAATACCAAACAGACAAAATAAAAGTACCCGAAAACCTTTAAAAAACCTAATACGAAATATACACAAACACTCGGTACATAAACATCCAGGATTCATAAAACCTTAAAACGTTTATAGCGGACATATTACTTTCCTAAAATAAAATCCACAGTACAAAAAGTATTACGATAATACAATACCTGCGCCAAAACAACGGTACGACGATATAAGCCTTACGAAAAACTACAACCTTTATTATCTGCTGAACGATCATAAAATTCGATTATATTTAACTTTATTACCAAGCTTCCTTTGTTAAAAAATTTAACTACAAAAGTACATTATAATAGTATTTTCGTAGTCGTTAATCGATTTACGAAGTCTTTTTATTTTTTACCTTATAATAAGGATACCCGATGCAAAGCAACTTACATACATTTTCCTTAAACATATTTTAAGTACCTACGGACTTTTAACGGCAATTATTTCGAACAAAGGCATTACTTTTACTTCGAAATTCTGGCAAAAACTGATAACTTAACTTAAACTAAACCACAAATTTGTGAGAACACAGTCCCGATGGGCCTGCAGCTAGTAACCAACCAGCCACCGACCTACATGCTAGTACAAATAATCATTTGGCAGCATTAGAGGACGCTAGATAGAAGTAACCTAATACATTTACTTCTTGCAATTTATTTTGCGACTAGTTGGCAATTACCTTATTTAGCATATAGCTATCCCTTATCTTATAATTTTTCCATCTTTAATATAAAGAATAACGCGAAAGCTATAAGGAGCAAAATACGTAGATTATAGGATAAACCTAATTCGCTTGTAGGAAAGAATATAGATTTGAACCCGATCGACGAACGATCGGTTACGATATAAGTACATACAGAAAAACCTGCCATAGAGCCTTAGTAGGGAGAAGATTACGTCCCCCAAAAGCACGAATTATTTCGCATATGCAGCCGAGGCGTATTCCGACAACCGTTAGTCGAACGGTCGGATAACGGACGTAGTACGATAGTAACATTTTAGAGCTTAGAATAAGGGATATTTAGATCTTTTAGTAACAAACAAATTTTAGAGATTATCCGTTAGCAGAATAAGTAATATTCGGAACTTTTCCGGTAGATGGCCAAGTAATAGGCGATTGCATAGGCCGAGAAGGTAAAACTTTATAAGTTATTTGCTACGTCGATATAAAAACCCAAGGGCGATAAACGGGTACCATATTATAACTGCCCGAAGTTTACCGAGCGTACGTCGATTAAAAAGAAAGAAGACTGGATAAAAACCGTAACCGAGGTATACGCCAAGCGGCTAGAATAAAATATAACTACTTACATTTAGTGGGCCATGGAGCATATGGACGCTTTTATTGCGAACGTTTGGCGATCGTACCGCGTTATGTTTAATTATTTCGATTACGAGAAATAACTGAAAATAAAGAACTTATGGACTTTTATTAAAAAAAGTTATTTAAACCTTATATTTTTCGATCGAAAGTATCGGAAATAATTTATAAATTAACGATAGCGAACCGATTAATCGCCGCTGGATTTTTACGTTAAATAAAAGCTTTTAGTTTATAAGATAAAGCCGGCGGACGCCTTAAACCCGGAAAATAATCGGTATAACAAACGTTTTGTATTTGATTATTTTTATAAGTTATTGCTAGGGTTGCGAAATATTTTATTACGTAAAAACGTTAAGTTGGATCGAGTTAGTAATGTAATAAATAAAGTAAGGCGTTATTAAAACGCTTAAACAAAGGCGAATAAAAACCGATTCTCCTTTGCTAAAAGTATTAGTAAGGATAAGCGGTTTTATTTTAACGCTTTTAAGAAATGGGCTTTTGAAGGGAAGGGCCGATTAAAGGTATTACGAAAAAATTATAAAAAACCAAATCGCTTTTATATTTGGAATTCGGACAACCGTCGATTTAACTCCGACCGAAGCATGTCCGCGCGGTTTAATACTTTTAATTTTTATAAGGGTTTCTCTAAATACTTTAACTATAAAAAGTTAGGTTATAAGGCCGTCGACTGCAAATTAAAAAAAGATATTAGGACTTTACTGTTTTAACCGTACAGAAATTAGCTTCCGAAGCCGGTATAAAACGTTACGGTATATAATAACGATAAATCGGATTATTCCTTAAATATGGCCTTAAAAAAGAAGCCGAAATAGGTATATACGTTTAATCCATTTCGGCAGAAAATTACAGAACGATCGGAATAAAACCGCCTTTTAAAGGGAAGGTACTTATTAAAAAGTGTACGGGAAATATAATAATATAAATGGATATGGATACCGGGGCGCAGGTTAATATAGTAAGCAAAAAGTTATCAAGGAAGCTTAAGTTCCGATTTATTTCCGTGGATATTTCGGGCTTTAACGGCGTTAACGGCATATATATTAAGTGTTACAGGGTTTACGAAATCTTTATTAATATAATAAATAATAACGGGAACGAACGAGAATTTAATTAGATATATTTCGCGATACGTCGCAACCAGAAAGCGCCCGATTTCCTATTATTTCGGCCCGGCATAAGCAGATTAGAAATCTTGTTAGATACGGTTACGTATTAATAGATATATAAACTGTTACAAGAGGTCGACGGGTAGGAGATTGCAGACTTAGCGCTTTCCGGTAAGTAGGTTTATATTGTTAATTTATTAAGGTTAGCCGATAGGTTAAATATTCCGGAATTCGGGGAATAGTTATATTAAGGGATAATAAAATTCCCAGTTTGCTTAAAGGATTTTTGGCAAGTATATTCCGAAGAAGTTGCGAGAAAAATTCCTTAGCTGTTAAAAGCGGAGTATTTAATAAACTTGATTCTTGGCAAATTGCTTTTATTTAGGCCTATTTATTCCGTTTCGGAGGCGTAATAGAAAGCGTTCGAAAAGTATATACGGGAAAACCTAAAGGTAGGAAAAATACGTTATTTAAAAGCGGATGCGGAAGTATTCGTACTATTTGTACTTAAAAAGGATAGTAATTTCCGACTATGCGTCGACTATAAGGGATTAAACCGGGTTACGATAAAAAACCGGTATTTCTTGCATTTAATTTCGGAAGTTATAGACCATTTGGAAACTACTAGAGTATTTTCGAAAATCGACCTTAAGGATGCGTATTACCGTATTCGGATTAGGAAGGGCGATAAGTAAAAAACCGCCTTCCGAACGCGTTACGCCTAATTCGAATATACGGTTATCCCGTTTGGCTTTATTAATACGCCAGTTACGTTTTAAAGCAATATATATTAAGTATTAACTGGATTAATAAACCATATATATATAATATATCTAAACGATATCGTTATTTATTTGGATAACGAAAAAGAATATAAAAAGCATTTTTAACTAGTTTATAAACGGCTGCTATAATATTAATTGTTTATAAAAGCGTTTAAATACGAATTTTTTAAGAAAAGGGTAAAGTTCTTAAAATTCGTAATTTGTACTAAAAGCTTAAAGATAGACCTTCGACGGGTTAACGTTATTACAGCATGGCCAGAACCGGAATTAATTCGAGATATTTATATTTCCTTAAGGTTTGCGAACTTTTATCGGAAATTTATCGCATATTACTCGCGTATTACGGAACTTATTATAAAATTCCTAAAAAAAGTATAAGGTAAAAAGGCAAAATTCGATTAACCCGAAAAGGTACAAAAGGTATTCCGGACCTTAAAGGACGCTTTTTAATCTGCAACTATATTCCGACATTAGAATAACGCTAAGAATATTAAAGTCGAAACAGACGTTTCGGTAAATGCTATATCGGGGATACTTTTACAGAAATATGGAAAATAATAACGCCTAGTTATATAATGGTTGCGGAAGTTTACTTTAATAAAAAAAAGATAAGCCATAAAGCAATAAAAATTGCTAGCGATCGTGGAAATTTTAAAGCATTAACGCTAATATTTCGAAGGAACGGAAAAAGGATTTTTAATATTTACCGATTATATAATATTAAAGGACGTCGTAAAAGTACTAGCGCGGAACCTAAAAGGAAAATTAACCCGATAAGTTTACCGTTTTTTATAATTCGATTTCGAAATTTAATACCGACCGGGTACCGCCAACCCGGCGGATGGACTTTTTAAACGCTTAAACTATATATCCGGGAAATTAAGTACGGGGATATAATTTTTACGCTTTCTAAAAAGCTTAAACTTACGGACGATATGCCGGAAAGCGTACGGATAATAATCGTAAGCATATAACGCAATTCGAAAAATTATAAAAAATTAAAAAGCCTTATAAAAGCGGCCCAAAATTTGCTTGCCGCAAAGTTTCCAGATAAATTCCAAGTAACGAAAGCTTAAATAGTTACTATCCGCGTAAAAAAAAGCGGAAAACCTTCGTTATACGATCGTAGGAAGTTTTTGAAATGAAAAGGAAAATGGAAAACCATATACTTACCAAATTTATTACTTACATATAACATTATAAGCGTAAATCGCAACGATAATACGATTAGCAGCTAAACGATAGTAGCCGTAAGCTACAACCGTACCACGATCGAATACCGAAAAGTTTGGAAAGGACAAGATTAGTACTAAAGCTATTATTTATAACTAGTACGTTTTACGTTCTTTAGCGAAAGAGCTAGCCAAGAACGAAACAGCATTTTAGCCGAAAGTTTTTTAATAGTTTTACGATCAGGTTCGAAAACTGTAAATCAAGAACTTAAATATCATAGAGCTAATACGCATAGCCGGACGCCAAGCCGGAGTAAAAGGAGGGTATTTGTTAAACCTAAATAAAGTCTTACATTATCGGGATAAATTCGTAATTTTGTCGCAAAGCGTTTTACGGAAACAGTTAATTAGCCAGTATTATAATAATCCGAAAACGGGATATATAAAATACGCCCGTATATTAAAACTAATAATTAAAAGGTTTTATTAGAAAAATATAACGAACGATATTGGAAAGTATACCAAGTAATATCCAAGCTGCCAAGGGATAATAAAGCTACGTTATAAGCTATATAGGCAATTATAATCCTTACCATTACTTAAGCAACCTTTTTAAAAAATCGCGTTAAATTTTATTATAAAGCTTTTTAAAAGCCTGGATATAAATAGACTTAAGTACGACGTAATCTTAATAATTATTAATCGCTTTACGAAATTAACCTTATTTATTTTTACGGTTAAAACCTTAACCGCAACCGAACTAACCCGATTACTTTACGATAAGATAAAATGCAAGTTCGGAACGCCGGTTAGAATCGTTAACGACAAAGATAAATTGTTAACTAGCTAATTTTAGGCAAAATTCTGTAACGAACGGGAAATTAAGCAACGGATATCGATTGCATATTACCTGTAAACTAATAAATAAATTAAACGCATCCATAAAGTACTAAAACATTACTTTCGCAATTACGTAAACAAACATTAGGATAACTGGATAAAGTTATTACGGAACGCAGAATTCGCATATAACAATACCCGGAATACGTCCACCGGCCGCTTTCCGTTCGAGGCTTTATATAAATATTACCCAAGAATAGTAAAATACTTCCTACAACAATTTAAAAAGTAGGTATAAAGGATAAAGGAACGGTTCGATAAGATTGCGGCCATCCGTCGAAAGATGTACGAATACTGGGAAAAAACGGCAGCAGGCTAAAAGAAGTACTACAATCAACGCTATACACCTATAAAGTTTCGGCCGGGGCAGTAGGTAAGCTTATTGACGAAGAACTTTAAGTTTAAAAATAAAAAGTTCGTACCCATTTACGTCCGGGTGGCGATCAAGGAGCGAATAGGTTCTTAGACATATAAAGTAATTTTGCCCACCAAATATTAACGGATGCATAATGTATTTCCGGTATCCTTATTGGAACAGTGGCATAATCAGGAACCAGGCGACGGCCAATTAATACTACCAAACCTGATAAAAAAATTAGGTAATAAAAGATATCGTCCGTTATAAGGATAAGCGGATCCAACGTAAGTATTTTATTAAATTGAAAGGTTAACCCGTTAAGTACATACGTAAAAACCCCGAAAGCATTTCGAATACGCGCCGAGAATACTGCAGCGTTACGAAAAGAAAATTAAGCGCGTATATAGAAAATAAGATAACCCAGTAAACGCAAAACAGGCGTAAATCGATTGCAAATAGGCTTCAAATCGGCCGTTACTACAGGAAATATTAGCAATATTAAAACAAGTAATCGTTAAATTATTTAAGTTGTAAACCTGACCGTCGTAAACCGGTCGGAAAATAACCGTTTAAACACTTTAATTATAAGCAACAGAACAATACAAATTAAGTCTAGCTATAGTTAATAACTTACTATATAAGAAATAACCCCAAAATCGAAAGGTAATCGGAGAACGGCCGTAATATTACGGCCGGTTAAAAAAGCAAAAAAAAGATTAAAACATAAATATACCGTAATCGAAGTAAGGAAATCCAAAATAACGGGATATAATCAATTACTAATCGGAAAATAGTTGGATAATAATAAAAATCGAACCTATATTTTTAAACGTCGAAAGTTTGCGCTTAATTATTAAGCTATATTATCTTTACCTATCGGAAATCAGATGCCGGGTCGTCGGCGCTTATTAGTTTTGTTCGAAATAACCGCAAGAAGGTTGTTTGGCGTATAGACCATGGGGTCGTCGGAAACCGTACGTAAAACGTCCACTATTCCTTAATAAAAAACAGGATATTTATATTAATCCCAAAAGCGATTAAAATCCGATAGCTTAAAACTATACGGCAAAACCAGGTACCAAGGATAATTAAGAACAAATATTAAAGTTCGATAAAAGCGTTAAAAAACGGGCGGAAATTAATCGTAAACCGGCTAAACGTTCGTAAAACGGCGGCGAATATGGTCAGCATCGACAGTCTTATCAGCAGCTAAAAATTGAAAAATATAAGCAAATAACGGACAATCGAAAACGGATTGGAAAATAACTTACGGTTATCAAGTTTACCTAAATGGTCTAAATACAGCGCAAGGATTATATCTTTGCAGCCAAAATCCTTTTCCGGCCTTTTTCGTTACTCTAAGCGGAAACCAGTCGGTATTTTTTATTTATGGCCTTATTAAAAGCTAACTTTACTTCTTCCAAAACCGACGAATCGACGAACGAACAACGTACGAAAGCAATCGCGGCAAACTTTACTTTTCGAAAAGCTGGTAATATCATAAAGATAGATAATTATAGTATTAAATAAGGAAATAAGCTAAACCGCTTTTAAAAAATTAAACGGAATTTAAACGGAAATTAGCAAGAAAATAAAAGGAAAAGATTAGAACCTTATACGGCGAAAAACCTTATAGCGGAAGGCCGCAATAGCGCAATTAAGCTTATCCAAAAACCGGGCGCAAAACGTTCGGTAATAAACGTAACGCTTAATTACGCAAATACGGTAAGGCTTGCAGCCATCGATATACTAAGGGTTATCGCTACCCATCTAGCGATCGAGAAACGACTAACTAAAACCGGAATCGAACTTTTATTCCTTAAGGAACTTTTTACGAAAAGGCATAATAATAAGTAGACGATCCGAAAACGATAAACGAATAAGCGGAAAGCGTACGGAGAAAAAGGCGTAAAGACGGAAAATAATTAATGGCAAATACGGAATAAGTAAGAAAAAAAAATTCGGATACGGGTAGGAAACCAAATAAGGGAACGGGTAAAAAAGCGTTATTAAGGAACCAGTAACGTGGATCACGCAATAAGTTACTACGGCGGCTACAGCAACCGGCAAAAAACGCATATATACGGACAGGCCATTCGGCTAATACTAGGAAAACGGCCGTACAGTAATAGAACATAATTATTCGGGGCCGACCTACTTACGGAGTTACGATATTAGCGTTACTGGGGACCAGCAGCTATAAAAAGGGGAAGTAATAATGAAAATACAGCCCCGATAGGCTTGCGGCTAATAACCAACTAGCTACCGACTTACATGCTAGTACAAATAACCATCTAGCAGCAGTAGAGGACGCCAAATAGAAATAACCTAATACATTTACTTCATGGAATTCACTCTGTGACTGGTTGGCGATCACCTTACTCAGTACACAGCTATCCCTTATCTTACAAAATTATCCAACGCATTTAAACCTCAAACAAACGGATAAACAGAAAAAACCAACCAAACGCTAAAAACGTATCTACGATGATATATTAACTATAAACTAAATAACTGGGTTAAGAAATTACCAGTTACACAGCTAGCTTACAAAACTAGCTATTACCAAAGCATTAAAACAACGCCAGCAACTACCAATTTTAATTTTATACCTAAAATGTACCGAAATTCATACAAAAATAAACCAGCCAACATTAAGGCAATTCTTACTTTAAAACAGCTAAAACAGCTGCACGCAAAAGTAAAATCAAAGCTTAATTTTGTACGCAACTAAATAAGTAAATACTACAACTAAAAAAAATTAAAAGGACCAATCTTTTCAAAAAGAAAGATAATTTACCTAGCTACTAAAAACATCCAAACCAAACGGCCAAACAAAAACCTTGATTTCAAATATATCGGCCTATACAAGATCGCTAAAAAGAATCTCAAAAAACAACTATAAATTAAAGCTACCGCTGAAAGTCAAGCTGTATCCAAACTTTTATATTTCCTTATTAAAGTTAGCTGCAGATATAATCAAAGTCAATATGGAATAAGACGAACATATTATAAAGGATGTACCAGCCTACAAAGCAGAAGAAATACTGGATATACGCAAAAAAAAAAAAAAAAAAAAAAAAAGAAACTTACCCGGTACTTAATTAAATAAAGAATTACCCAAGTTCCCAAAATACCTAAGAACCCGGGAAAAACCTTATAAGCGCCTAGGGCTTTCTGAAGGACTTTCACCAGTAACACCGCAAGCGCCAAAATTAAAGGTACTCCAGTCCGCGTCGCCTAATAACGGCCAATCAGTATTTTCAACCCCAGGCTATTTCGAAAAGTCTATAGCTCGCGTAACTTATACGGCCTGCAAAGCCGTTTCGCGTTTTAATCTTTCCTGCTTCTCCAGTTCGTCTAAAGACTGAAGCCTACGATTTACTATTTTAACACCCTTAAACTGAAAGAATTTTTGCTGATGCCGCAATCGCTAAAAACGGGCGATCGTCTTGTCTATTTCTTTTTACAATTAAAGCAACCGCTTTTCGTCCATATTTTTTTCGCGTTTTAAACGTTCCGCTTTCTTAATAATGTCGCGCAAGGAATTAAAAGGGATACCCGATCTATTGCAAGTTTTTTTTCTTTAAAACGCAGTTCTTATAAAGAACCACATTTTCCATTATAACACATTTTTCCTTATATTTAAAACACGTAAAACAAAGCATAACTTCGAAACCCTGCTTTTGAATATAAGTAGCTAAATTTTCGCATTCTTTTTTTTGGTTAAGACGCTTGCGAAATGTCTGCTTTTCGATACGGTTAAGTATAACGACAAGAAAACATCGAGAAAACAATAAAATAAAAGAAAGGAAATTACTTACTAAACAAATGCGACGAACAAATTAATTTTTAAACGCAAAAATCTTAAAAAAGGGAAAATCGTATTATAACTAAACAAGCTTGCGTTATTAGCAGATAATCGGAAGTTATATGGATTACCTCCGATGCAAAACCTTAGGTTACGTAACATAGATCCGAATGGATTTACGGATTCAAACGGATCAGTATGGTATAGATCCGAAGAGATTTTTGGATCTATAGCGATCACAGCAAACGGATCCGAATGGATGTTCAGATTTAAGGAGATCCCGTTTAGGATATATACGTTCATTATTTCCATAATTTAAAATAGCACCAGCTTGCAATAACAATTGGTTATCCAGATCTACATCTGCTATTACCAGACGTAACTATCGCTTCATTGCTCAGATTCCCACGATACCACAGCTAACATAAACGGTACGACTTAGGTTTAATAGTTGGTTAAGCCCATAGCCGTCATATATAGAATACCACAACATATCATTTTGAATAAAGATAAGCTTTATATATCAAAATTAATACCAGTTTCTTTAAACAAATAAAATGCTAAACTTAATTCTTTACAACATATTACCTAGAAACGGATAGATAAATAAAACGTTTAAACCAAACATTAGAATAATACTTAAAAGATTACTTTAATTACTAGCAGGATTACTAGGTTAAACTATTTCATTTAGCTTCAAAGGCCTATAATATATTTATTAACGAAAACATAGATATTTTTCCCTATACAGCAACATATAGTTAAAACGCAAAGACTTTACGACCAAAGCAGCTATTCCACGAAGTCCCGAAATTAACTGCAAAATCTTTCCGAACATAAATAATAATGATTAAAATGTAGATAATACAGGTCCGCCTATTAAATAAATTACGGTTAATCTAACAAAGAATAACCTAATATTATTATAGGAAAAAATTAACGGATTAATTCTATTGAAAGAAAACAAAGTTTACCTGCTTGTTACGATAGGGCTCAAGTCAGGTGTAACCAGTCTATTCCTATTGGGTAGGGTTAGAACAGAACAGACTTTTGTCCCTTTATAAGAATAGATAAAGGTTTAGAGCCCTTATATGAAATGAAGGCAGTAAGGGGTTCAAGTAAGAAGGGTAGGTTACGTAAGGTATGCCAGCCCCAGGTTACTAGGCCTGCTGTAAAAACTATCTCCCCCTCTTTCTGTAATGCCGGCCCGGCATTATATATATATGTAATAGGTAAGGATAACATCGTTAAGTGATATATCTTTTTTATTGTAATCTGGGCTATTTAGGATAAGATTTGTTATACTTATAGATGTATATGATAGTTCTAGGCAACCGCCTTATTTTACGGCTGTTCTTACTTATAATTAATTTAGTTCCGTGTATATATATATATAAACAATACCCAGTTTTCTAACTTTTTAACTTTTTTTTTCTTCTGCAAATTTAATATTATTTCCTTCTGCGTTCGTTAAAACATTTTGCATTCGTCTACCTTTCGGATCTTAATTATATATCTTTCATCCTTATTTTCTCGTCTTTAAATTAATTGTTATACTCTCTCGAAATTAAAGTAATAAAATACGTAACCGCCGCTATAATTTGCGTCGTTATGGCGTAGTTCCTATGCCCGGTACCTACGTATGTCGCCCTTATTTCGGCAAGGCCAAAAATACCCTTCGTCCTTACCGAGGTTTTCCTTTTGAGGTTTCCTGTACGCTTAAACCCCCGGCCTTTTCTATTTGAATTAGCTATTTTGGCAGTTATAATATATGCAAGCCTGTAAGTTAATTCGCCCCTTATTTGCTTTACTTTTATTAATGTATCAATTATTTTCAAAAGTGCCTCACCGTTACAACTTTCGATATAATTCGCTTTCAGAAGTTTATCAAATGGTCGATTAAAATATTGAACTAATTGGGCGAGGACGACGATGATAATCTTATTTAGGGTGTAGGTTTTAACCAACGTATCCTTTTTGCTGCTACCTAGTAACGCTTTATATAGGCCTTTTTCCGAATGCTTTTTACTTACCGGGTAAAATATGGTTTGACCGGTAAGGTCGGTACTATTACGATAAGTCGCCTTATTTTCTTTGCTAATCCGGGTGTAATTTATTAATATTTTATCGGTTTTAGGTAGCTCGCTTTCAGCACCAGTTAATGGTTGCTGGTCGTCGTACCTTATTTTCTTTTCGTTATGCGGCTTTCGCGCCTTTGGTTGTAAGTGCTTCCGATATTCCAGCGATTTTGTTCCGTAATTAATAAGATTAGCCTGCTATTAAAAAGGAAGCTTACTGTCGCCAGACGCTTTTGCGTTTGCTACCTGAGAACCGCGGTTTTGGCGCTTGGTTTACGGCTTGTATAGCTTTCGTCTAAAAGATAAAGGAAGCTTTTCGCCGTAGCGACGATGCCTTTAGCTTTGGCTTAAAAGACTTAGATGGAAATAACTGGGATAACGAGCTGTTGTGTTTCGCTATTAATGTACGAAACTTCCTAGCTTAATTTAGTAAAGTTTTAAAACAACTTCGAACTTCTTAAAAAATTGGGTTCGATTCCTATTATTACAATTAAAGATATATAATTTATGTTATTTTTTATCGCAATTTCACAAGTTTTCCAGGGCGGTATTATTAGCGTTTCGGGTTTTTTTAATAATAAAATTATCTTTATATGGCTATTAATTAATTAATTTGTTCTATGGTTTCGAACTAACGAGATAATTTATCTTTCTGTTATTTCTGTCGTCGATAATACCTGGTAATAGTTTTTTAGGCGTTCTATATATTTTCCCTGTTAATTTATTAATTATATTCGGAAGGCTAACCTCTGTACTTTGCTTGGTAGTATAATTACCTTTAGAAGTTACGGTAATTTAGGACTTTTTGAACCTTTTGTTCCGTATTTTGTTTATTCGGGCATTATGAATATATACTTAGTTTTAACTGTCCAAAGTTCAAACAATTAGATTAGAAAAATAAAATATAAACGTTTATATTACTAAGGAAGGGTTAAACGATATACCTGGGAACCGATTT
This sequence comes from Monosporascus sp. mg162, assembly GCA_004155945.1. Classification (NCBI taxonomy): domain Eukaryota; kingdom Fungi; phylum Ascomycota; class Sordariomycetes; order Xylariales; genus Monosporascus; species Monosporascus sp. mg162. The sequence continues at coordinate 175,104 of QJNY01000040.1, read as the reverse complement.
TACCAATAACGCGGAATGGTTTAATATATTTTAAAATCGACTTTCGGTACTTAATTCTTACGTTTTCTGTTAATAGCTTTACTATTAATCCCACTTTAAGGATAAAAGATCTATGCTTATTATTATAATGTTTTTTATACGTTTCGGTCGTTTTTCGTTATCGTTCTTTTAGTTCTTTTCGGGTCTTTTCTAACTTTTCAATTTTGGCATATACTGTAAGAGCCCTTAATAAAGTGCCCTAATTTTCAAAGAAAAGTCCTATATTTAAGTCTCTATTTATATAAAATTTTAAAAGCGGTTTTTTCGGTAGCATTATTAACTGTAAAATTAATTGCAAAAAAGGTTTCGGGTAATAACTTAGGCCAGGTTAGTTATTGGTATTTGGTAATGCAACGAAAATAATATTTAAATATTTGATTTATTCTTTCCGTCTGTTTATCGATTTAAAAATAAAAAGTAATCCAAAATCTTTGTTTAACTTTAATATAATAGCATAACTTTCCTTAAAGTGTATTAATAAATACTAAGCCTTTATTAAATGGAATTATTATAAGAGCTTTATAATAATATTCGATTTTTCGATAATACAATTCTACAAATTTAGCATTGTTAATAATAATAGTGATTACGATAAACAATATTATTTTTGTAAATCGGTTTACTATTACTACGATAATATTAACCTTACGGCCTTGATACTAAATTAAAGATAATCTAATGATAAAATCTATAGCGAATTCTCTTACAGGTAATAAAGGTACAGGTAACGTTTGTATTTCGTCATAAGGCCGGTAATGTTTCGCCTTATTTCCAAAGCAAATAGCATAATCCTTAACGTAATTTCGTACGTCTTTTTTTAGGTCCGGTCAAAAATATAGTTATTCAATTCGCTACTAGGTTTTTCTTATACCGAAATAACCTGCAAAAGAGTTATTATGGTACATTTCCAGGATTTGGTAGTATACGGTTTTTTCGCTTAGAATATATAATCGATTTTTGTATTTAACTAGGTTTTTAATGCCGATATTTTATTAAGGATTTATCGGTATATCCTCTGCGAGCTTTTTTTAAATCTGCGTGTATTCGCAATTATGTTTTTAAATGGTATGAATAAGGTTAAAGAATATTTTCGGGACTGGCGATTTGGCTGGGTTTTATGGCGTTTTCGTAGTTTCTAATTTGGTTAAGCCTTAATTCGCTATCTGTACCTGTCTACGCGTAATTACTTAACTTAAAACTTTGCGCTTTTCGGGCGTTTTTTCTGCGAAAATAACGTTAGCTAACATTTCCGGCTCAGAGTATATTGGAGATAATTTAAATCTTTCCTCTAATTTCCTTTCGAACGTAAGCGGTAATACTAAGTTATCTGTTATTTTTGTATATAATTAAGGCGTTTCGAAGATAAATTAACCAGGTTGTATTTTTTAATTAATATTTAATTATACAATCGAAAAGTATAAATAACTTATATTATTAGAGTTATCTGTTATTAAGTTTCAGAATGTCTATAAAGCTTTACAAATTTAAATAGTTTAATTTAACCTTCACGGTATATTGCTGCGCTGTAAATAATAACGTTAATATCGAAAAGATTTTACATTGGCCTTTTTTTGCTGATCGGGCGTTCCGTAGTTTAGCTTTATATCGTTAAACTTTCGCGACTAAAAGGGGATTAGGTATTACTTTTTTTAATTATTCTTTTTATAACAAAGTCCTAAATATGGCATATTCCGAAACGTCGGCTTTTACCAATATTTATTTTAAGGTTGAAATGCATTAGGAGAAATGTTTTATTAAATATAGTTCTAAACTTTTTAAAAGTCCTTTTCGTTGGCTTATCCAAGAAGCTTTGCCTTAATTTTCTTTTTAATGCAAGCTTTTTTAAGTAACGAATTAAAGCAACTGCAATCTGTAAAAATCCTTTAATAAAACGGCGGTAAAAGTTGTAAAACCCACTAAATTGATATATAATATAAATAAATTCGGGTTCCGGCTATTCCGGGATAGTTTTTACTTTATCCGGGTCTATAGAAAATCCGTTCTTTGAAACTACCTATTTAAAAAATTTAACAAAAGGTTAATAAAACTGGCATTTGGAAAGCTTAATATAAAAGTCGGAATTTTACCACTTTTCGGTTACCTTTAGCAAGTATTTCGTATAGAATTCTTTTCTACCGAAAAGATTAATATATTATTAAGGTAAGCGATGCAAAAATAATCAAATATGCGTTAAAGAGCTTAGTAAATATAAGTTTAAAGAGTTGCAAGAGCATTAATTAATTTTACAAGTAAGATAAGCAATTTTTAGTGCTTATACCGTATACGAAACGCGGTTTTTTATTCGTTATCTTTTTAATGCGGATTTAGTAATAAACATCCTTATGATCGATTTTAGAAAAAACCTTAACTCCTGCGATACGGTTAAGCACCTCCCAAATAAGTGAAAAAATATAACGATTTTTAACTATTACCTTATGAAGTTTACGGTAATTTATATATAAACGGAATCCTTTAACGTAAGACACAAACCAGCTGCGCGTACAAGCGAGCTGCGCGGTCGGACCCACATTTACTATATATTCTTATAACATTCCAAAAGTTAGATATAAATTAATGCAAATTTAAATCTAAGTTTTGAAAGTATATTTCTAATGGTAGCCACATCTGCATGCTGATCAATCCTAATTCGGTAAAGATATATATTAATCTTTATATTTTATAACGTCCCACGCAAGCTCACCGTCCACACAAGCTCACCGGCCACTTTTTTAGCTATTCTCACCATCTATCTTCAATTGCCCATATCTTAACACCAACAATATGGAACGCCATACAAAAGAAGCCAGAATGAACTTAGCCATTCAGGCTAAAAAACGAGATCCGAAACTTAGTGTCAAACGGCTAAGTTCTATATATAAAATCCCTTCATCTACTTTAAAAGATCGAATTCAAAACAAACCTTCCCGAGACGATACTATCCTTAATTCGCGAAAATTAAAGCCAACAGAAAAGTAATCTATTGTCGACCGTATTCTTGATCTCGATACGCAAGCGTTTCCTGTCCGGCTTCAGCACGTTAAAGATATGGCGAATCTATTACTTAGCTAACGCGTTACAGAGCGCGTTGAAGTTAATTGGGCGTCGAACTTTGTTAAACGGCAAAAAAAATTCTAGACGCGTCTAAATCGGAAGATCGATTATCAGCGAGTCCTATGCGAAAATCCAGAAACGTTTCGCAAATGGTTCGAGCTTATTCGGGTTACAATCGCGAAATACGGTATCGCAAAAAAGGATATCTACAACTTCGACGAAACTGAATTCTTGATGGGACTTCTTATAATAACGGGCATGGTAATTACCAATACCGAAAAACGTGGAAACCCTAAATAAGCGCAATAAGAGAATAAAAAATAGGTTATAATTATCCAGGCTATTAATTCCTAAGGTTAAACTATACCGTTATTTGTTATTATAGCGGGGAAAAATTATCTTAGGTTTTAGTACCGCGACAACCTATTGCCAGCAACCGATTAGAAAATTACATTAAGTGATAATAATTAGACAACAAATAAATTAAGTTTCGAATAAATCCAGCATTTTAATAAGCATATTCGGACGCGTACGAAAAGTTCGAAACGTTTCCTTATCCTCGACGGCCATAAAAACCACCATTCGATGGAATTCGAAAAGTACTGCGCCAACAACAACATTATCACGTTTTGTATGCCCGCGCATTTTTCGCATCGGCTCCAACCTTTTAATATATCTTGCTTTTCTGTTTTGAAACGCGCTTATTCGCGGTATATCGAAAACCTAATACGACGCCATTATACCTATATTGCCAAAGAAAATTTCCTCCCCGGCTTTTACGACGCGTTCCAAGTTACTATAACGTCCGATAACATCAAATCTAGATTCGCGAAAGCTGGTCTTGTTCTATTCGATCCCAATAACGTTCTTTCCGAATTGGAAATTTCTCCAGTTGTGCCTACGCCGACCGTCTCCCCGCTAACCTCCGCCGGTTCTATTTTTCCCCCCGCGAAAACCTTTAAGAATATTAAAAAAGTAATACGACAAGCACGTTATTTACAAAAAAAGATTAAAAACCAACAAGGTAATTCGTTAACTAAAAAAGCTAAATCGTTTAATCTCTTAATTAAAAGTTATTTACTAGTACTGCACGAAAATGCTTTTTTTCGGGAAAAAATTGCCCAATTACGCGAAACGAACCATATCTTAAGCAAACGTTGTAAGACTAAAAACAAACGTCTTTAAAAGGAGAAACATTTATTATATAAAAGGGATAAGTTCTTTTGGCCTAAAAAGAAGGGGGTAATAAAAAAATGCAGCCAATAACTGTTAAAGGCAATCGTCGTAAAAGGGTTAAGACTAAGAAACGGAAGTATGGCGTCTGCAGCAAGCCTGGGCATAATGCGCGTACTTGTATAGAAGTTATAGATACGTCTAGCGAAGAGGAATCCGATTAATTTGAATTAATGCGATATGTTGCTATTGAGTTATTTGAATTTGTTGTTCCCAGGTGCCAAAAAGTGGCCGGTGAGCTTGTGTGGCCGGTGAGCTTGTGTGGCCGGTGAGCTTGTGTAGGACGTTATATATTTTTAAATTTTGAAATAAAATCACAAATACTTTATAAATATGGTTCGATCGCTGTAGCTAACCATTTAAAAATATAATATAAACACTTATAATTTTTGTAATTTTTGGAGAATTTTATTTATCGTTATATAGGAAAAGTGGGACCAATTTAAAGGTCAAAGCGCTTATCTTCTTATATCCTAAAAGATATTATTCCTTGACTTTTGCCTATTTTTTACAGGCTTACAATGCTATAGAAGAGTGGTATGTATAGTTTTACCAAGTCTTATAAAGGCGTGAAGTAGCTATATATTTTCTTATTTATGTTTTAAAAAGTTCTAAATTTTTAATTCACTATATTATTACGAAATGTTAGCGTTTTTAAATCCGGTTGTCGGGATATGAATGAAACTCGTTATATAAAATATTTTTATTTTGAAATCCGATTTTAAATCGGTTAAGAAATGGTTGTTTTATGATGATTAGTATTAAAGTGGAGAAAGGTCACGTGCCAACCGCGCAGCTCGTTTGTGCGCGCAGCTCGTTTGTGCGCGCAGCTCGTTTGTGCGCGCAGCTCGTTTGTGTTCTACGTTATTCTTTTTGGTACGAAAAGAACAAGGGCTTTAATAAGGCTAATTAACTTTTTATTGTTGCCGCAAGCTTTTACTTATTCGATAGAAGCTTTTAGCTCTTGTAATTCCTTATAAGCTAAGGGTTATATGAAGGAATAAAGGAATTTAATGTAAGATAAAAAATTAATTGATAATGCGTTTGCTTTCGGCCAGGTGAAGTATTTGTATTATTAATATTAAAAAGATTTGCATAATTTCGAATGATTTTAAACATATTCTTAATCTTCGTAAGCTTCGAAGCCGAAATATCGTCGGACTTGTTTTTAATATATATTAATTTAGTAAGGTAATAATGGCGAAGCAAGTTACCCGGTATTTGCAAACTTTTGCAAAGGTTTTTAGCGAAAATAATTCGAAAAATAAGGTATAAAAACCGTAGTACCATTAGTTTAAAGCCGAATTAAGCATAATACGTTAGCCTGCCAATATTACTTATGATGATAAAATAGAACTTCAGTTTTTCCTTAAATTTTCATTAATAATAATTTAAAAGCGTTTAATTTAACTGGTAATTCTATTTTCGTTTCGAAAAATAAATTTAACGTAATATATTCCGTAGGTAAAGATAAATATATTTCCATGTACATTTAAGCTAACAGCTCGATAAAAGCTTCGTATTAACTTATACTTTAAAATAAAATTATAACTGATTAAATCGACAGCAGCGCAGGAATTTAAATCAGCATTAATATCTATAGGATATTTCCTTTCTGGGGAAAGGATTATATACAAGGTATAAAAAGTGCGCGAAATAAGAACGAAAGGATAAAAATTAAGCTTAAGTCCAATTGTTATACTTAGGCCCTTGGCCTGTTTCCCTACTTTATTCTTTTAAGACAATAGCGACGAATATAACTTATCTTTCCATATTTAAAGCAAGCGTTACTGTTAAAGTTAAGGGTCCGTTTTAGCTGTAAAGTAAAGGATTAAGCCTTTGGTTTTGGGGTTTATCGTTAGCAGTATAATCGCAGAGCCGCTTAAAATTCGAATTTCTTCAACTTTTCCAACATTTTCGTTCTCTTTGACCGTTACGGCCTTTTCGGTTAGAAGAAGAATTCTGTTAAGGTCCTGTATTAGTTTTGTTATTAAGACAGTTTCGCTTGGTATCCGGATTTTTATCGTTATCTTTTCGTTAGCGCTTTTTGTTAGTTACAGGATTACGGTCCCCCTTTTCGCGTTTATTAAAAAGTCCTATTGTCGAGCCGCTAAGTTTACCATCTTATTTCGTTTCTAAGGTAAGTAATCTACATATTTTATGATATCTTATTTAAGGACTAAAAGTAACTTAGCGTAACAAATTTTCGCCCGGTTTTTTTTCAACTTGTAAGTAATTTATTGACTTTTTAGTAATATAAAGTAACAATCGAATTTCGGAAAGCTTTAACCCGGTTGTTAACGGGCTTCTTTTAGGTTGTTTGCTAATTTGGCTTTTAGGTCTCCCGATAATCGAATATATGACTTCATTTATGTCTTAAACGTTTCCTAATTTTTTGTTCAACGTATGCGTTCTTTAATTATTCCGAATTTAATTCGTATGCTAAAAAGCCGCTTGTAATCCTGTTTTATCTTGTTTCGTATAAATAAAATTTAGGTTTATCTCTTTCTGAACTTACAAAACAAATATTCGAAAATTACCTCGCATTCCTCGATCTAAAATTCCTATTTAACGTAATAAAACCGAAAGAACAGCTTATCGTATTCGAAATGGATATGCTTTTCTAAATCCACATTTAATTCCGATTTCGAATCGTTTAACGTTCCTTTATAGTTCGAGGTGGATGTATCTTAGTTATTTTTTAAGCTAAGTAGATCGCCCGAATTATAAATTAAGGAATTATCCTTTTAACGAGTAAATCGTCGATTCTTCTTTAAGGCCTTTAATAAGCGGGCCATTTTTTTCGCTGGCGCGGCTAATTTAAAGCGCTTACGTCGATATTGTTTTATCTTTTTATTATAGTATTCTTTTTGCTTTTGCGGCCGATTGTTAGATATCGTAAGGTTTTAATTATTTAAAGGTATATGCTAAGCTTTTAAGTAAAGGCCCGTAAACGTATGAGCCGAATTTCGTTAAAGTTCCTGGCTACTTTCGCCAGAGTTTCTATAATGGCTTTCCGAAAAGCCTTAAGTAAAAGATTCGGCTATTATATTGCTGGAAGGTATAATTGTAAAGGTATTAAGTGGTGTAATTGCTATAATCAGGGTTACAGATAACTTTAGGGTAAACGAGTTTAAATTATTACGGTAAGGCTTAAGTCAGGTATAACCAGTCTATTTCTATAGGGTAGAGTTAGGACAGAACAGACTTTTGTCCCTTTATAAGGATAGATAGGGGCCTAGAGCTCTTATATAGAATGAAGGCAGTGACGGGTTCAAGTAAAGAGGGTAGATTATATAAGGTGTGCCAGCCCCACGTTACTAGACCTGCTGTGACACTGCTACGCTAAAAACAAAATGTAACTTCGAACATTTCTCAAATCAGAACAAAAAAATTCAGTAACAAGCTTAATTTCAAGACACTTAATACATTTAAAATTAATAAAGTTATTGTTAAGGATTATTTGGTGCTCCAAGCGCTATTGGCTTGGCAGACCCACTTATGTAGCTAGCTTTGCTTGGCGGCCCCATATATAGCTGGTTTGCTCACCTACTTCTGTATTCTTAGTTTTACATCTTCAATCTTATATTATAATCCTTAACAAGTGGTGCCCATTATCCGGGTCGGCGAATCGGTCGTCGTCAGGGATCTACGCCCTGAAGAACATGTTTTAGAAGATCCTGCTACGAGCAACAGCTTTTTCGCCAGTCATTGCACCTTCGTCGGTTGCTTTGACTCGTCGTCGAGGGGGGAGATGGCACGCAAATAATAACGTTGCCAATGCCGCAATACGGGTTACCGTCGAAGCTAGCACCAGAATCTGCCAGGTTTGACAATGTCGTCAACATTGGTTGCACCGTCGAAGCCAGCACCAGATTTGCCAGCTTTGACAACGTCGCCAATGTTATCAACAGTTGCGTCTCATGGTACATCGTCAAAGTGAGCACCAGACTTTGCCACGTTTGACGGCCATAACACCAACTGTTCAATACGCCGACATACCCCAATTCGACAGCCAACCGTCGACACCTTCAATGGCCAAGTCGACGACCCTCTGACCACGTTGACAATTGCCAACAGCCCACGACAGTTTTTTAGTCGACGTCTCCTAGTCGACGATTTTTTTAGTCGACAATAACAATAGCTGTACCGGCAACCATGCCAACAACCTTACATTCTACGACGTCCAATTGGATGCTTTCATATGTCTGCTGTGACACGACGTCCTTCGACGGTTACGACGGCCTCGATCAAGACGGCGAAATTTGCCTTCTCTAATGTGGCAAGATTGGGGTTGCGATTAGGAAGCAACAGCGGATTTGACAACTTCGACGGGGCTGACGTCGAGCCTTTTGCCAACTCGACGGTTGGAAGATCTACCTTTCCTGTTTGATGATCCGACGGTTACATGGGATATGAGGACCTCGACGATTGGGACTTGTCGTCGAGGAGGATTCTTTCTACGGTGGAGATATTGTGAGGACCTCGACGATGGAGCTTGTCGTCGAGGAGGATTCTTTCTACGATGGAGATATGGAGACATGGAAATAAATACCACGACACAGATCTGAGCAGCGGCCGGAAGTGCACCAAGTTCCTATGCGTTCTGTATGGGATAGCGGTAAGCAGCCGGGACGGCTGCATCTTGTTCGTCCAAGGGGGGCATTTGTTAAGGATTATTTGGTGCTCCAAGCGTTATTGGCTTGGCAGACCTACTTATGCAACTAGCTTTGCTTGGCGGGCCCATATATAGCTGGTTTGCTCACTTACTTCTGTATTCTTAGTTTTACATCTTCAATCTTACATTATAATCCTTAACAGTTATTTCCAAACTTAACTACCGACTGTCATTACTTAAAACGATAAAAATATACCCTGATTTTTATTTTTGCTTACTTAAACTCGTACTTAAAAACGCTTTATTGGAAACCAGTTTGGAAATCGAAAAAGACGACGATAAATACGAAGTTAAACGAATACTGGATTCCAGAGTCGTTAAAAATAAAGTCTAGTATTTAATTAAATAGAAGAACTACCCATACGAAAAAAAGTTTTGGATATCCTTTAAGTATCTAACGAACCCGAAAAACCTGGTTAAGACGTTCGTTCTACTGCCAGAATTTTAACCGACCGTTTTTAACGCGGCCAAAATCGCAAAGAATAATAGCCCGGCACTTAAATCCAACATACGGCGTTCTAGTCGAAGGAAATAAACATATTTGCTATAGCGTCCATTTTAGAAACAAATTAAGTTTACTTTGCTTTTATACGACGTTATTCCTTTTCCAATCTTTTTTGTTTTTCCAGTTAATTTAGTTTATATTCTTCTTTCAAAATCGCAGTAACCTCCTTCTTTAACCCGTTTTGTTAAAAGCGTAGGCGTTTTAGTCGCCTAATAAAATTTTGCAATTCCTCCTTTCGCCGACGGAACGCCTCCTCCTAACGCTGGCGCAGTTTATCCAATCCTTTTTTAATTACTTTCTGATACGCTAAAAACCTATTTTAGACTTTACGTTGCTTTTACTATATCCGAGTACGTTTTTCACCAATTTTCGTTAAGGAATTTATAGTTAATACGTTATACGATAAACGTTGACAACGAATACAGTTATTACAACTCGGAATGCCGACCGTATAAAAATAATCAAAATTATGAAAACGAGCGCAATTCGAACAAAGAAAAGCTTTAATGCCAAATTTCTTAATGGAATCAGCTCGATTATTTTGGGATTCCCGTTAATTCGGACGAAGTTTCTTTTCCTGCTTGTTTGTTCTGCCTGTTATAATAAATCCAGTTAACTTATAAAAAACAAGGGCAATTTCGGTCGGAAGAATAGTTACCTTTTTATCTTTAGGATAAAGATTTTTGAGGAAAGGAAATAATGTTACGAACTAAAGATTTTCTAAGTTGAAAGTGCTCCTTTAAGGCTAGCGCGGAAAAGCTACGGGTAAATTTCGGACCTGGCCAAAACAAAGGTGATTTAGTTAATCTAATTAATCTAGGACGAATGGGATAGATTACGGTGGATCTCATAAATTAAAGGCATACTTATTAAAAAATAGAAAGATATATAAGGAACAGTTTTCTTATATAAATAGCACCTGCTTATTTTTCGCTCCTTAGCTATTAATTTAAATCTTCAATTAAAGGTAACGTTCTTCGATTAAAGGAAAAGTCCGCAAATCTTTTTAACGCACAGTTCACTGAATTATTTCTCGTCTTATTGTTACCTGCAAATCAAGACCCCATTTCGGATAGTGATCACACTTCCAGGTGGCCGTATGACAGGTTCGTTATAATATTATGCGGAGCTATTATTATTATTATTCCCAAATTACCTAATATCGCATTAAAGCATATTAGTTAGATTATGCCTAGTTATTGTATTGCAATTTAAGAAGCGTATTATGAAAAATAAAAGCGAAAGCTTTAAGACGTTAAATATATCGAATTTTAGAAAGTTCGTATAATTAGCTAATATACCTATATGGGCAACCGAGAATATGGTATAATTTTAAAAGAACTTTATAATAATAGTTATATCCTTTATTTTATAAAAAAAGTTACGTTTTAATTTCGTTTTAATAAGGCTATTTTTATTTACGTATAGAATATAAACCGTTAATATTTATGGCGAAATATTATTCCGCCGCTATATTCGTTAATAGAATAGTAGAGTAATTCGGCAGCTGTACTTTTATAGCAAACTCTTATAATTTCTCAAGATAGAGCTTATTTACGACTCGAGCATATTACTGTTTTTAACCAAATAATCGGCCAAGAAGTATTTTTAGAAATTTTGGGCATTATTTTAGAAGCTGGGCGAATAATCGTACATAATAAATTTAATCCAATTTTTACTAAGTCCGAAAAGGTAATTAATACGGAGAACCCGAAATATGTATAGTTTATTGCCCAAATTAAAATCTGGACCGAAAAGGCTTAATATAGTCCTGGGTTGATATATTGTATATCCGATTAAAGCGTTTAACATTAATATTGGATCATTATATTACTTATAATCGTATCTAGTTATTATTCCAGTGGTACTGAAAAATGTAAGAAGGTTTAAAACTTAATAATCCGTTAACTCGTTTAGGGATTATGAAAATATATATCTAATTTAGATATTATATTTGCGAATTATGGGTTATTTATATTCTTTACGTTATTGTTCGTAATCTTTTAAAATGGAGAAACAGAATTATAATCGATGCAACGGGAACAGGCGAAGGTCGAATAGCATTTAAGATTATTAGCATAATTAAATAGTGCTTTAGATTGAAACTAAATAAGAAATACGTTAAGAGAAAGATAAGAAATAGCTTAGAAAACTTCCGTTTTTATTAGTTAAAGAAGATGTCGACGACCCCGATATTGATTAGTTTGCCCAACTATTTTATAGTAAATAACGTTAACCAAAAAATTATCTTAATTAGTTTTGACAATTATCCGTACGACCCTTTGTGATATTAATACGTTTTTTCTTATTAATTTAAACGGGCCCATCGACGTTTAAAGCTATATGTCCTAATCGGACACTTACGAAATTACCATTCGAAATGAAGTATAAGCTTCGACCAGATGATAGTAATCAAAAAGTAGTCGTAATGGTATAAGGTTGATATATTAAAGCGTATAAAGAAGTGAAAGATATATTCGAACACGTAAGACAGAAACTTAAACCGTATTTCCCGTAAGAATGGCCAGGTTGTATTAGGTACAAGTTATCGATTAGTACAGAGAAACCAGAAGACAGTGATTAAAAGGATCAGAAAAGAACTAAATAGCGACAGGATTTAGCCAGACGCTAAGGGCGAAGTTTTAAGTTAAGAATAATGGAAGATAAGCCGCGGAAGCGTTAATTAAATTAATTAATAGGTTTTATATATTTTTTTATAGCGTTAAAAGTTTGATACTTTTTATTTCTAGTTTTTTAAAAAATAAATTAAAGAGAATTCTATCTGGAAAAAAGGGGCTACAATGGTGCAGAGTGCGGGCCGGGTACATAACGTGGCTGATTAATTAGTTATCACCTTTAATATTTTTCTAGGAGCACTTTTCGCCGGGCGCAACCCCGAAACACTATCACTTATCATGCTTCATTTTACAGTCTGGTTTAACACCTTCAATACAGTTTGCGTTATCTTCAATATCTCTTAGACCGCAAGTTCGATTCTGACACCGTCTTCAAGTATGCTCTGATCAGGGCTAAGTCTCCCCGTCCCAATTCAATAATACCAGCTTGCAATAATAATGAATTACCCAGGTTTACATCTGCTATTACTAGACGTAACTATTATTTCATTACTTAAATGTTTATGATATTACTGCTAACATAAACCGTATGATTTAGGTTTAATAGTTAGTTAAACCCATAGCCGTTATAGACGTATAACTAAGTTTCGGATTTCTTTTTTTAACTGAAACGACCAGGTTTATTCTTGCTTCTTTTACAAGCCGATTTATATTGTTGGTCTCAAAAAATGAACAATTAAAGTTAGGTAGTTAAAATGTGCCAAAAACTATCTGGAGAGCTTGTTTATCTAGGGAGCTTATCTGAAACGTTACAGCTTATATCGTTTTAACAAAGGTTGATCAATTGATAATAATACGAATTAAGCGAATACAGTTTTCAATTTTTACATTTAAAGGGTGTGGGAATTTAAAGGAATTCAATGGAAGTTAATAAATTTGACTGGACTCGGCTATATAGCTGTATAGAGGTTCCGAATCCGTAAAAACCACAGAATCACTTATTAAAAACTTCTTTGGAGGTTGGTTATACAAGATTCTTTATCTTATTCGCATTAGAGAGGCACATAGGTGTATATATATGGGCTTGGCAACTCCTTGCGAAGCCCAGTGTTTTTAGATCATCACGGATCATCAAGCCTGATTACCCTTATTCTAATATACACTTATATTCCTGCTGCATTACACAACGAGTATACCCTGTAGACACAATGAGTCTACCCTGCAAAGTTTCCCATACTAAAACTTCACAAGTAGCCTCATCATCATTTCATGATGCCTTCCACCTTGATGCTCAACAGAGGGCTTCAATTTCAATGTTCTATTAAGTAGATAATTACGTCCGCTATCGCACGCGTACTTCTTTTAAGTAGCCAAGCTACGGAACATATATGTTCCGATCAGAGGGAGCCTTTCCGTATGAGGTGCATTTCGCACCCCCTGCTAGCTGACACATAGTGCTCCCTATATAAGGAAAGGTCACCTACTGATCGGCTCAAATATGTTCCGTGGCTAAGCTACTTCAAGTTGTACGCGTACAACAGCACCTGCAACTAGACGCATGCAACAACACAAACTGATGTCCCCTATATCTGACAGGTCCTCACGTCAGGCCTTAAAGAGCAATGTGGGAGGTTTAGGAAAACGCGCTTGGCGTCCTATGCTGATAAGAACGGCACACCCACTGTCCATTGAAAAGAGGCGTGCATCTCCGGCGAAACTCGGAATCGCGTACTCATTGAATCTACCGTTTTAGTCTGCACGGGAGGCCGTTTGAATGGTCGAAGGAAGCACTCTCCAGTGCGACATTCAAGATTTGACGCACCATATAATGCCAGTCCGATCAACAAGAACAGCATCCAGCTCTCACAGCAGGTCTTCCAGCCATTCCCACCCCTCATCAGATAGCCTCCTATACTCCGCCGCCGCCAGGCCTGTCACCACTACTACATCCATAAAGGAGCCATCTTCCACAGACTCATAGATATGAAACCCACTTTCCTTTCCACCCAGAAAGCCGCCCAACTTCTTCTTATAGACTGCAATTGTCCTCCCGCGATCATCGACGAGCTTCAACCCACTGCCCAAGAGACTGCTGCTCTTCCACTCCATTTGCCCTTTTAGTCCGGGGTATGTAAAGCTGTGCCCGCTGAGAGGATTCTTGCGCTTCATCCTGAAGCCGACGCCGTGAAGGGTAAGGTCGATATTCCAAGAGAAGAAGTGGAATGCAATAAGCGCTATCGGTTCTTTGTCCGCTTGCTGTTGTTGAGCGTGCCCATCGGCGTAGCGGATCTCCATCTTCGTTTTTGAGCTGTTTTGGTGGACGACATACAGTGAGACTGGCAAGCCGTCGGTGGCCCGACGAGATATTACCACCGCGGAGTCGTCCGGGGATCTGGAGATGGCGAGTGTCTGGAAGGATGTGTCTTGCATCATGATGCGAAGTTTCGAGCCAGACGGTCTTCTGCCTGATTGCTCTTATCCAGAGACCGGGCTCTTTCAGATTACCTCTAAGTATATATAATTTCTTGAAACATCAGGTTACCACACATTTGCTTTCATCGCCACCCTCTTTGTCGCCTGGAATATTCTGCTAGGGCAGTGTTGCTAGACTTCTTAGTAGTATTAGTTCTCACCAAAGATCCAAAAATGTACAAAATGTAGGCCAAGACATCGGCAGCCTCGCCAAATGCAGGGGCGCTGTGGGGGGTTAATCGATGCGATCCATTACAGCTGATCAGTAGGAATATTGGAAAGAATCATGCCTGACTCGATTACGGGATTTGCCGAGCATTGCCGTTATCCATAATCGCAAGCAATCTTCGGCTTGGCCAGGTGTTTATCCGATCTGGGTTAGCGCCATCACATAGGATATCGATTAGTCTGGCTGGTTCAGTGAGGCGGCGCCAGCTGCCACATCTGCTACTTGGACCCTGCACTGCCTCAACGTCTGCTGCCAGTCAGCTGAAAGGCAATTTAAAATGACGCGGACGTACAGCCTAAGCTTGCTCCCGGAGCGTCTGAACGTCACTATGCTCTTCGCTTCTCAAATCCCCATTCGTCAGTCTAGTGTCTCCCCAAAAACCATAGTTACATTAACGCATCAGAGCGATGTCCCAGCCCAAGCAGTGCTGGGAGTGCAGGAAAAAACGGCTTGTGTGTGACTTCGCGCGTCCACGTTGTAAGAAATGCCATGCCAGGGGGCTAGAATGCCCGGGATACGGCCACAAACCTCTCGTGTGGGTTCCGAGCGGGGAAACCAAGTCCAGACTCGACAATCGACAAAGATCCAAATTGCAGTGCCACGCGTCATCAAAGCGGCCTCCGAGTTTAGCAGACCATTCGAAGTAGTCGAGTTGTCAGCTAGCAGGGGGTGCGCTAGCACCCATAAACGATAAGATTCCCTCTGATCGGAACATATATGTTCCGTGGCTAGACTACTTCAAAGATCAAGACGCGTTGCGAGAGTGCACGCATCTAGCCAATTAATACAACACAACTAATGTCCCCTATATCTGACAATTAAGAGTCTTATTCGCTTAATTCGTGTTATTTATCCATTGATCAGCTATTGCTTGAGACGATATAGGCTGCACATCAGTAGCAATTATCTATCCACTTATTAGCTATAATGGCGACCGCACCGACGTCCGCAGTTATCTATACCGGTTCTAAGGACTGGGACAAATTTAAGGACGAATTTAAGACCAGAGCCAAGGGATATAACTTGTGGAACTATATTAATCCTGATCAAAACGTTCCATAGCCTGTTAAACCTACAGCGCCCGTTATTACCTTTTATCCAAAGAGACTAGTTCGTCAAATAACGACGTAAGTAGTTAATACTTCCTCCGAAGGAACCTTACAAGTCGAAAAAATCGATTATACGAGCCATCCGATAAATACTTTCGAAATAACGACTAAAAACAGATAAGCCTATAATCAGGACTTTGCGACCTATACTTACTTAAACCGAGAATATAAGACCTTCCGAAAGAATTCCAACGAGCTCATAAAATGGGTTCTTAACAGCGTTTTACCATCGATCAAGCAGACCTGCTTAAGCCCAGATGACGACTTTAAGGGCTGGTACGCCAAATTGCAATAATCCGGAAAGGTTTACGACAGCCGATTGCTTATAAATACCAAACGCGAATACGAGGAACGGTTAAAGCAGGCCCGGAAAGCCGTTAAGAGATTTGATAAATAAATAGCGAAGTAGCAGGAGATTATGGCCCAAAGCTAGCGTTACGGGGTTCTCGAAACAATTATGCCAGTTATCTGGACGAATTAGTTATATACAGCAGTAATACCGATCATGCCCAGTTGGTCAAATTTATTTATGTTTTTTAAGCGGAATGATATCCAAAAAAAAAACGATTAATTACTTAAAGATTAAAGATAATCTTTTAAATTATTGGACTATAACGAATTCATAATAGTTAGCAAAAAACGTTCAAGTAACGTTTCCGACCTTCTATAAAATTCTAACAAACCTTTTTAATTAGGACGATCTTAATCAAGAAGAAACCAAGGATATTAATAATTAACTACGTAATAGGACTTTTAGGAAAAGGCCGAAAAGGAAGCAATCGTAAAGGTTCCTAGGCGAGCCGAAACAGCAATAGCAATAAGCGAAAGCGCCAGGAATTAAACGTACAAGGGACTTGGTACAAAACGTACCTAAACCCTACGCATACGTTACTCAAATACTATTACGCGTTCCCTAATAAAGCTTTAGCAGAGTTTAAACCTAATAAGAAAGGTTTAGCACTGGTCCAGGACCAGATTATTTCCGACTAATCCTTAAAGGAAAAAATTAACCGTTTGTTAAAAAATTATAAAAAAAAAAAATTACCTAAAAGATAAATTAATTTCTAAAGGAAGTAAAACGAGTACTGGCGTACTTTTTAATTTCTGATTAACGCAGTACGATAAGCGTCGCGTTTTATCCTTTGAAAAATTCGCCTATGTTGGACTTAAGGTCCATTATATACATTTTTAACCTAATTAACAGGTTCTTAAACTATAAGATAACGATCTAAAGCGACGGTATGTACGCAGAGAATTTTTTCATCCCGATTAAAGAATATAAAGAAATAAATATATTGCTTTAAAGATTTAAAGGCCTTAAAGCGCTACGTTTGTATAACGTAGCCTACTGCGAGAATTTCGTATATAACCTGGTATCTTTCCGGCAGTTCCGAAAGAAAGGGTATTAATGGAACAACCGGGGAACTAACAACTTCATTCGAAATAAGTATAATTAAATGGTTACTACGCTAATAAATAAGTTTAATTAGTTCGTTATCGAAAACATTAACGCAATAGTTACTTATGTAGCTCTTGCAATTTATAAACGAAACGTTAACTTATATATAGCGAAACTCCCGCGAATCGATAACGGTACGACATAACACCTAAGGCTAGGATACCTAGGGCCCGAAATAATTGCTTAATTACAGTCCCATATAAGGGGAGTCCGCTTAAAAGACCTTATAATAATCGAATTCCAAGTATATGGCAAGGCGAAATCTAACAGACAAATACTCCGCAAGCTGAAGGAAGGAGCATTCCGATCAGGGCAGCGAATTGCCATCGATTTTACAGATTTCGAAAAAGACCTTAAAGGATACAGATACGTTATATTTGCTACCGATAGGTACTTAAGCTTTATCTGGTATATTTACCTTAAGAATCGAGATAAAATATATAAATTATTGCGTTCCGATATTTCTTAGGGGTTTTGAAGAATTAGGACAAGGTTTGTCTATAGGTATTCCAATTCGATAACGAAATCTTAAAAAATTACCAGCTTCGAAATATGCTTTAGTTGCTTCCTTTTAATATTAGATTTAAGCCTTTAATACCGCATACCTAAGCTTAAAACGGGGGTGCAAAGCGCTTAAGAGGTGTAATTAAAGAGAAAGCAATTGCGATACGAAATGGCGCTAAGTTACCTTCGTTTTTGATCGTGTATATTTTTAAAGCGGCAGTGTATTTGTATAGCCGTACCTTCAAATACGGATTCTTTTGGCAAAGCTTATACGAGGTTTATTATATTTACTTGGCGTATAAGGACAGCGTTGCAGTATTTGATCGGAAGCTTTAATAAGCTTACCTACGAGTATATGGCTATATGGCTTATATTATGATAGCTGCCGTTATAAAAAAAGAACAGAAATTCCAAAAGCTAAACTTTAAGGTATGGATTGGATTTTTCGTCGGTTGCCGATCCACGAATATCTACGAGATTTGGAACCTATTAATTAATAAAGTTATCGTTATTCGAAACGTTTTGTTTAACGAAAAGGTTATCTTTTTAGATAATATTAAAGATTAAAAAAAACAACCTTTTATACGTTATAAAAAAAGGTTAAAAAAGTTATAAAATTTACTGCAGTAAGGAAAATTACTTGATTAAGGCCTAAGTTACTTAAATATATAAATATAAAAAAAACGAAAACTTAAACAAAATAATTTAATTACCGGTTAAACAGAAGGAATAATTCCAAAGTGGTATAGGCGTATAAAACGTACGGAATAGGGGAAAATAAGTTTGTTCGTGTGAGATTAATTATCTTTATACGACCGTTATGTTCGAATTATTTCCGTTCTTTGGCTTATTACCTTTACCAGCATCTGTTTTAATAATTACTACGATTAATATGTTGGCGGAAGTTATAAAAGTAACCTTAAGCTTTTATCGTTTTGTTTAACTTAAAGTAACGGTAAAAAACGAAAGTACTTTACGAGTTATAAACATAAGCTTCCCGTACATTCCGCGTCGAAAGGATAATTATCGATACGATTATAAAGTATAAAAACCCGCGTTTAACGTAAAGTAATTAGTTTATTTTATTAGTACGATCGATAATCGGCCGGTAAAATGCAGAAATTTAAGGAAGTTAATTACCCGAAATACGCGTTACTTAAATCTGAAAAGTTTCGATACGAAAATATATAAAATCCTTAAGTTGCAAAACCGAGTATATAAGCGTAAATTACCATTACCGCCGCGAAGCTATAAAACGCTAAATATATATCCGTTAAAAAAGTTATTTCGTAAAGCCGAAAAGATTTATTTATAAAGTTATAAGGAAATAGAATCCTGGAAAGTCGTTAATCAATTTTCTGCTAAAGGGAAACAAGTTTAAGGTGCATATAGGTATTTGTTTACAAGTTCGACAAGCATAACTGGTTGCAAAAATATAAGGTACGTTTCGTCGTATAAAACGAGCAACAGCTTAAGAACGTTTGTAGTAATATATACGTATTTACTTTAGTTAGGAAGTCGTTTAAACGTTAATCGTTATCGTAATTAAATTCGACTTAAAGCTTAAGTAATATAATGCGGTAAACGTTTTTGTTAACGCTAACTTATCTTATAAAGTATATATAAAAATACCTTTAAGATACCCGTATCGTAGCAAGATTTTCTTAATTAGGAAAATATTATATGGATTAAAGGAATTACTTTTGCTTTGGCAAAAAAAAAACTTACTGGAACGTTTAAAAATTTGAAACTTAACCCCTTTTTTTTATAAACCTTATTATTTTATTCGTTAAAAGGTACTTGTCTTTTTTTTATAGATAGTATCGTTACGGCGTATCGCAAAAAGAATTAAGACCTCGTCGATTAGGTAATTTAGCAAATAAGGAAACGATATACTTTTATAAAAAATAAGAACTTATAACTGTTTTAAAGATCGAATTAATTAAAAATAAAGTTAAAAAAAAACTGGCTTTTTTAATTTAACTTCATAAATAAACTAATTAATTTAATCTTAAAAAAAGTTTAAATAATTTTTTAAATACCCTAATAATGTACGTTAAGTTGCTACCGAATCTTAATTTAACCTATTTAAGGTTTGTTAATAAATACCAAAAAAAAGATCGATTTTATCTTATACGTAGCAGTTAATACGTAACCCGATATAGCTTTTACGGTATTCCGATTTGCCCGATTTAGCCTAAACCTTAATAACGCGTATTACAAAGGTACCGATCGAATTATATTATACCTGATCGAAACCAAAACATTAACGTTGCAGTTCGGGAATAAAGATTCGTTAAATACTTAGAATAACGCTTTTTTCGCGGATAATACGATCGATCGAAAAAGTTTTTAAACGTATATTTTAAAACTATTTAAAAAAGTAATAAGATAACGGGCGAATAAGCAAAATATAGTAATTACTTTTATAACAAAAACGGAATTAATTTTTTTTTATGCAAGCTACAAAAAAAACCTTATTTAACTTTCGACTAATTAAAGGATTAAAAGTTGCCTTAAATGCTAGACCGTTAAATATATAATACGACAATCGATAAACTTTTCAGCTTATTAATACCGACGTCGCCCTGTTACAGACGAAACTGCGGCATGTAAATATATATAATTACTGGTTATAAGAAACCGCAAAAAAGGATATAATTAAAATGGACTATACGTCTATGGGCGACATCTTAATTAATAGATTAATAAAGGCCCTATTATGAAAACCTTTTAAATATTTCAAAAAGTAACTAGAATTAATGGATATTACGGAAGCTCTCGATCGGCGGAGGAACAACCTGCAAGTGATTTCAGAAAAGGAATTAGCTAATCAGGAGGATTCAATCGCCGGAGAAAAGGTAAAAGGGAACGTTGCGGCTTTAGGAAATGATAAAGTGTGACGGTTAACGCCGTGACTGCGTCGAAGCGTTAAGGGGGTGTGTCAGCTAGCAGGGGGTGCGCTAGCACCCATATACGATAAGATTCCCTTTGATCGGAACATATATGTTCCGTGGCTAGACTACTTCAAAGATCAAGACGCGTTGCGAAAGTGCACGCATTTAGCCAATTAATACAACACAACTGATGTCTCCTATATCTGACACGAGTATTGTAAGTCTTTGTTCGCAATCCCCGTTTCGTGGTCAGAAGAGCAATCTAATGGTCAGATAATGTTCGGATTGCCCCGGATTCTGTATCGGGTCACATTCTAGAAAATCAGGGCCTGATCGACAACGGGCTTGGGGGCACAAATTAGTGGCTTAATGGCTTATTGGCACCGCATTCTAGTTACGAAATACCTCGCCAAGACGCTAAATACAGAATCTAGCCTATTTTAGCTGTAGTTTTCGTAAAGGAGGTCGATTACAAGTCATGCTCATCCAACGCAATGTATCTTTTTGTTTGGAATTATTGGAATCCCTAAAATGGTTAAAATCAGCGGCAGAAATCAACGAAAGTGCCGCTTCCTAAGCGACTATTACTAACAATCGCTTAAAAAGCGGTACTTTCGCTTTTTAAAGCTTTAAGGTAATAAATCTATCAATTCGAAGCCTTTTTTATAGTTTTAAAACGTAAAACATAAAGGAACTTCAGATTTAAGAACGGATTCGGCGTATAGCAATTACTTTCGCTATTATACGGGCTTTACGTATATTACGAAAGGTTAAAATGAAGAAAAGAAGGATCGGCGATATCTACCTGCGGCAGAAAGAAAAGCTTTTAACCCGGAGAATCCTAAAGCTTCACGGAAGCTTGCGCAGATAATCCTAAATAAGTTAAATCGGAAATTTAATGATTTTTTCCGCATAACGAAGTCTTAGTTCTTTTTACTGTTGTGATAGTTTTAAGATTATACCGAATTTAGTAACATCCGTTACATATCCGTTACTTAAAGGCTTATAATATTTTTATATATTATGGCCTTTAACGAGACGCAAAGGAACGCGGTTAATCGGTTTTTTATTTCGCAAAATATTATTTATTTTATCGTACGCCAGCTTTTTAGGAATATAATAACTTTTTTCGTACCTTTGTAAAATAATCGAATGCGAGATATTTTACGCTTTCGATCGAAATAGATCTTAAATAAAAGTAATTTAATAGATATATTGTAATAATTAATAATACTTATATTTACGCTTTTATTAGGGAAAGCAAGTAACGCGGATAGCAAAGTTGCAAAGGCTTTATTTCGCAAAATGTATTTGTAGCTGTAAAACGTAATAAAACTTTTAATTACGTATTAACCGGCGCTGAAGGCTTTATGTATAACTTTAAGCTTTTTGCGAATGTTATTTCGCAAAGTTTTAAAGTGCCGCCGGGTCGGTTTTATTTAGCAGATAGTAACTTCGGCAGTTAAACGGGAATTATCGTACCTTTCTTAGCGGTCAGATACTATTTTTAGGAATGGCGGTTGGGCTAAAAAGGATCTTAAACGGCGAATGAACTATATAACTTACGCTATTCGGGAATTAAAGTTATAGTAAAGCAGATATTCGGTATACTAAAGAAAAAGTTCAAGATTATACGGTATTCCGCGCCCGAATATGGCTTGATATTACAGGTCCGGTTCGTATATATTGCATGTGCCCTATATAACTTTATTTAAATAAAACGGCAGAAAGGATGTAAATAAAAAACGGACACTTACGAAAGCTAAGAAAATATCCTTAAAGAATAGCAGTAACGCGTTACTTTAAAACTAAACAAAAGGCATTTTTATGATATACGGTAACGGATAGCTTTAAGGCAGTAACGGAATTATTAGCAGTATATGGCGATAATTCCTAATAAGTATTAATAATTAAATTAAAGAAAAGTATATTAATTTAATGGAAAACTCGTTATTTTGCAAAAAGGTATATTACGTTGTAAAAAGGTGTATACGTTAGGAAAGGGAAGAAATTAAAAGTAGTTAAGCATTAGGTTAGAAATAGCAACTATATGTAACAGCTTTAATAGAATTCTTTTAAATATAGAAAAACCGTTGGTTTATATTTAGATTTTAAAGATATTAAGTATTTTCGGAAACTGTTATAAAATAACTTTTTATTTATAAAAGCTCCTATTCGAATGCTTTCAGCTCAATAGGCCGTAATAGCCTCCTTAATTAGGCTCCTTTAAAGCTTTTTATCTTTAATGTATAACAGAATTTATTACTAAACCTTTTAAGCGATAAAGCTTAACAATGCAATAAGAAATATATAATAAATTTTATATGAATTAATTCGCTTTTCGAAAACGATTATGATACATAATTTTAATCGCGATTTATCGCAAAAGGACAGGTTAATTTCGAGCGCGAATATGGGTAAAACTATTACCATAATTACGACACCTGCAAAACAGTAATTCCTTTAACAATTTCTTTAAATTCTTCGATTTTTGCAACTTCTTTAAAGCAATTAGCTTTCGTTATCCTAACTCTTTCGTATATACAAATTTGTATGGTTATTTCGGTTATTATCATCAGATCCCGTCGATCAACGTTTTTAAATACGTTAACTTCTATTTCTTCGAATTTAAATTATTAAATATTACAGGGTTTATTTTTTTTTCCTAAGTACCGCATAAGCTATTAAAAACCCTAATATCATTCGTAAAGTTATTAGCGAAATAATTTACTGCTTTCTTTACGTCTTTAAAGCCTTATACCTGGTTAAAACCTTAAAAGTTTATCGCAATAACGTTATTTTCCTTCAGTTTTTTCTTCGAAAACCTTTGCCGCTTAGCTAAAAGCGGCATCCTTTCTACTGCTTGCGACAAAAATACCGTAAGCTGTAAGTTTATTCCTTTATCGCCCGACAGCTTTACGGTAATATCAAGGTCGAATTTGCTGACCCCCGCTTTAGCTTTAAAAGATTTCGATATTTTTACTGCCTTATTACTGTCCTTCCACGAAGTTATGCTTTTATCGCTAACGTTACCTTTATTAAGTAAATCGGATTCATTGCCGGCTTCCCTGATAAACTTTCCTGAAACGGTTTCTTTAACGAAAGCGGTACGATATAAATCCTTATTCGCCAAAAGTTCTTTGCGAAACTACGTTACGCTAGGATTCTTTTTCAGGATAACCTCCAATTTTCTTTTCGGGCAGGAAAGGGATACCTTTTTTAGTTTTTCCATTACCGTTTGTTTCGAATAGGACCGCCGTTAAATATTGTATTTACCTTTTCCTTTTTTCCATATATTTCGCCTTTATCGTATTACTCTTTTATGGCTAATCGGCAACGCGTAACTTTATATCAGTAACAAGGTTTTCGTATACGGGCTTTAGTACGGTAAAGCGTTCGATTACAAATTTGTTTTGTGCTGCATAAAACGAAAGTAAGGTTATAAAGATTTTAGTAAATTCGGCGTTTCATCGCGTTCGAAGGCTTAAACCTTGTAAGCGTTTTATTTTTTTCGGTTTTTTTGGAGAGTTATTTTTCTATAAAGCTTTCTGTAAAGCTTTTTACAAATCCTTCTTTTGTAAACCTTTTTGCAAGGTCGAATGGGTTCAAGCCTTATTTTCCAGGCTGAGCCAAATACACAGAAAATCATTACACGATGTAATTTGCACGATAGATACTATACCCAGTACCTTCGAACACGATAACTGATTAATGGTTTTTACGGTTAGGATAGATTAATACGTTAGTCCTATAAAGCCTCACTTTAAAGCCGAATGCGTAGTTGCCGATAAGCTTCGACCCTGATAAACCTTATGCCCGTTAGCTCCACGGTTCGGCAGGGTCAGACAATATAACTCAGGAGATGTTAAGCTTTGCGCGGTAAATCTTAAGGATAAACTTTAACGGTAAACCTTAAAAATAAACCCCAAAGATAAACCTTAAAGGCAAACTTTACCGATAAACCTTAAAGATAAACTTTAAAAATAAACCTTAACGGTAAACCTTAAGGATAAACCTTAAAAGCAAACCTTAATGGTAAACCTTAACTACGCCGTACTGCGTATAAAAGGCTCGCATCTTTCCGAGCCCTCGCCAGTCTCGATCGTTCCTACGCCTTTTCGAATTACCCAAAATAGTATGCCGCGTAAATCCGAATATACGATACCGGTAATCCGTAACCGTAGGATTTCCATAAAAACTGTCGTATTAACGGTACATAATTCGTACAAAATTACCGGACGGGTTAAAACCATCGACACCACTATCGATCCCAAAAATCTTTCCCAAAGTAATCGACTTCGGTTGTTAATTTTCGGATACGATTTGAGACGCGAAAATAACGGGAACCGATTTTTGCAAAAATATATAGCGGAAAGTATGACGATTATAAGCGGAATATTGGCGAAACTGGAAGGGGAACTGGAAGGGGAAGGCGGTAACCGGCTTAATAACTTCGAAGTTCAGATTTTGGAACGATGTATAGAGGACTACGAGCGATAGTTTGCCCGGCTGCTCCGGATTGCGAAGACCGTCCAGAATTTCGACAAGAATCGACGCGGATAGGAGCGGGACAAGGCAGTCTGCGAGAGGGATGGGTTTGTAGACCTTTTTAGAAAGCTTTTTGTAAAGCCTTTTATAAATCCTTTTTCTGTAAGTCCTTTTCAGCCTTATTAAGGTTTTTCGTAAAACGTTTCCTTCGGCCCTAACTAAGTTAACTAAATAATGAATCAGGTTGTAACTCGTTTAAAAAGGACGGCGGTGGCGTATTTTTAACGATAATTTTTCCGCCTGTATTATCGCAAACGAAACCGGAGTCCTTGGGTACGAACGCTGAATCCTCGCTATTTTTTCCCTGAACGGCGGAGGCGTTCGGTTAAAAGGAACCCATTTCTTCTTTAAGGGACCAGGGTTGCGAAACTATCGCGAAGCAGCTAAAGCGACTGCAGAAAAGAGCTGCAACGCCGATTCGGTGAAATCACGATATCATCTCCACTTATACATATGGATAGCGTCAGCCAAGAAGGCGGTGACTGCTTTAAGGTTAGAGCTCTGGGGTGGATACGAATGATACATTATCAGTCCCCAGTTTTATTATGTGTACCGATGTACACGATGTCAATAAGACATTAAGCCATTAAGAGTTTGTCGATCAGGCCCTCAAAATCCCTATGCCATCCCTTTAAACAGAGTACCGTTAATACCCGAACCCATTCTTCAAAGTTTGGCATGCATAGTTTTAGGCCATCGAATCCTTCAGTGTGAGGATGGGCAGTATCGATGCATGCTGGCTTCTCAGCTTCAAGAGTACCGGGGGATGGTGATTCGGTCCCTCACCCGTCGACTTGGCAATAAGGACTCACAGACCAGTGATGAAACATTGTGGGCCGTTCTCACGTTTCTAATAGCTGAGGTACGTAAAGTAATGAACCTCTTCTGCGTATTACCGCCAATAACCGGGCCTCCCCCTTTTCCAGGTTCAACAATCCATCTCTTCCAACTGGCGACCGCATTCTGATGGGGCATCTACAATCATCGAGATGAGGGGAGGGATAGCGAAACTCACAATCTCGCATCCTCCCCTGAGACAACTGCTTCTGTACTATGTTATGCAAGTATCACAGAGTGGGAGCCGAGCATCCTCGTATTGACTAACTAGTTTTTTGCAGCACGGATGTGATGGGCAGTGCGACCGGCCCGCCGATCGCAGTGGGGAAAGCAAAATCCCAGCTTGAAATCATCAGTCTTCTGCCGACCTTGTACGGAAAGGGCTTACATACGTCGATTCCATGTCCGCCAGAGCTGTTCGCAAGCATCATTCTCATAAATCATCTTCGGTCGCTGCGGAAGGAGACAGACTTTTCCCGAAAGGACCTTCGCCCCGCAGCCTTGGAGATCTTAAATCAAATCGTGTCGTTCTCGCCTGAACGATGGGCAACTGAAGTTGCCCTGGCTCGAATGCGCGACACTATAGAGGCAACAAAATTGGCGCATGACGGACCGGACGGCGGCCGGGGCCAAGAACCTAGCCTCTCGGGCTGGCTGTGTCTCGCAACCGCCTGCCAGTGCGCCGTTGCGCTCTATTGCGTGGCGACTCTTTTCGACGCAGAGTATCTGAATGGAGAATACACCAGAATTGGAAGCAGTCCTGGTACCAGTATCCGGGCATCATATCTGAAGCTACTTCTCCAATGTCTGCTGGAGATAACAACTTTCCCGCCAGAAAAGAACTACCGATTGGGAAGGTTGGTAATTTGGCCGCTCGTCGTTGCTGGCGTTAAAGATAGAAGTAAACGATGAAAGATCGAAATCTCTCATTCGATGCCAACTGAGATCGGCAAGTGTATCACTGGGCACATCGTCTCCCCTCGTTGCCATGGAACTACTGCAACGTCTGTGGAACAATTCAGACTGTTGTTCCACCGACCGCCCCCGTGAGTGGGACGACGTATTTGACAGACATTACGTATTCCTCGTGTGAGGGATGAAAGGGTGAGGGGACATACACCTGCGGGTCGAAGTCGAGGAGAGCTGGGGTCGATATCCGACACGCTCGTCGAGAACCCATCGAGAAGTGCTGCCTCGACCACTCCGCATCCACAACATAACACACCTCACTGCTCTGTGTCTAGATGCTCATATTAGAACAGATTTTAGGAATATTAAAATGGGAGAACTGAGAAAACTTGAAATGTAGCGTCTGCGAACTGAGCAAAAATGGCAAGGATAGATGCCTGTGAGAGAATAAGTAGGCGATAGCCGATGCGTGCTACTAGCTGGCACGGCTATACTTCACTCCGGCCTTGGTACCTTCGGATACGCTATGCTTGGCCAGCTCGCCAGGCAGGATAAGTTGTACAGTGGAACGGTTAAAAGCTTGCTTGTTTGAAGGCGACGGGTATTCATGAGGTCTGGATCTCTCGTGATGAGATGGTGGACTTTTTATTCTTGCCAGCAAGCTTGCAGGCCTGGTTGGCAGCTCTCTCAAAGATGTCTGGGATGGATAAATAACGAGTCGGATCGTACCTATAACCCTCCGGGGGCAGAATGGTAAACACTTTACTATTGACAGTATAAGAATTTATGCGACGGAGGTGGGACAGAAGATGAAGCTACCCTAGAAAATGCGAGGAGACTTTTACCAGCAAAAGTGTATGGGGAAGACTCAATCAGAAATAGGGAAAATGTCAAGGTGTGTCGTCAGTGTGTCAATTCACGATATGAAAGCTATATATAACGGCCATGGGCTTAACCAACTATTAAACCTAAGTCGTACGATTTATGTTAGCAGTATTACCGTAAGAAGCTAAGCAAATGTAGCGATAGTGGCGTTTTGAAATAACAAATATAAATTTAGATAAGTAAATTATAATTGCAACCTGGTACGATTTAAACTATAAGAAATTATAAACCTATATATTTTTAATGGGATCCCTTTAAATCCGTGTATTCTTCCGGATTTTTTTGCTATAATCTTCGCAAATTTGGAAATCCCCCTCCAAGCCGCTTCCAGCTCGTCGATTCCTCTATCGTTATCATTTCTTGTAAATATCCGTACTACTTTTAATCTTTAAGGTTTTTTCCAGTTCGATTAAGGAAGTTAAAGGCTTGTCGCCACATACACGTAATTTGCCGCGCGATATACTCCTTTTTATCCTCGGATACTTCGTATTGCAACTGATTGCAGTTAGCAGCATAAAACATTCCATATCGATCGGGTTTAGTTAAATACAGATTTTCGTCTTATCCTTGCTATTTCTTTAGGCATGCATTAAGTACTAATTGAATTTTTTTTGTCATCGATTTTGCTGCGCGCGGCAAAGTAGCTTATGTTTACTTAATTTTTTTCCATCCCTTGTACTTTTATATCTGCTAGGTAACGGTAGGTCTAATAGGTTTGCCTTTTCTGGCAGCTACCTGGGATGACTTCGTTGCTTTTTTTTAACTTTTACTGTATTTCTGGTAAGGCGTTATAATTATTCTTAGTACGGATCATATTAATCGCTTTCTTATTACCGGTTTCCTTTTTATACTAGCTTTAAGGACCGGAGTTTGCTATTGAATTGGGACAGGGCTCATCGAAGTTGCTGTACGTAGAACATCTTGATCAGTACCTGGGAAGAATAATGGGACTTTTTAAGTATCTTTGGAGCCTTAATGTTATATGAAACTGCATACAAAAGTTGTTAGGTTAGCAGCAATTTATAAACTATCGCTGACCTACTGCCATAGCCGAGTAGATTACCGAAATACCCAGCGGTAAAGCAGATAGAAGTCGCTAGAAACTGTAACTGCAATAATACCTATAGTAACTGGCAATAGCAGCGGCAGTAGCTAGTAATAGCAGCTGCAGTAGTTGCTGCAGTAATAACTGTACTTATTTTTGCACATTATTATATTTTAATTTTCCCTTTTGGCAACGGAAATCTTTCAACGACGCTGCAAAACAAAAACAAAACTAACTTAGGTTTAAAAGAACTAAAAAAAAAAATTATTTAAAAATTAAAAAATTAAAAAATCGGGGTACCTTACATTATCCTTTACTATATAAATCCCTATACAAATCAATAAAATTAATCCCTAAAGGGACCTCCTTTTCCCGGACATTTTTAAACCTTACTTAAAAGCTTTATATCCTTTATTTCGGGCGTTTGTAAAATCTCTTAGAACTTTTTAAAAGCTTCGCTTATTATACGCCGGTAACATATAAAATATTTAGCATTCTTAAATTTCGGATCCATACAAAATTAACTAATTAATATTTATTCTTTTTAATCTGCGTTTCTTTCCGACCGCCATTTAAATCTCTTAGTTTTATATCAAACCCAAATTTAACTATAATTATTGCAGCCGGAAGATATGTACGTTGCCGTTTACCAGGTTGCCGTAGCGGGTACTAATGTTAGTATTCCCAAATCTCTTTCAAAATTATATGCAATCCTCGGATTAAAATTATCTTCTACTTTATCATATGTCGCTCGGTCTGTATTCACAATAATGGTAGGTCGATGTCGGCGTAGAAATCTGAAGTAAGGTTCTCGGCGATTCTTAGTAGCTGTCGGTAATAATAGCTAGCTGCCACTTCGGACGGAAGGAATGAACGTATCGGCTAAGGAATTGTATGTAGAACTGTCTCAAACGACCTGATCGACGACAAGATAACCAGTTCCGTCGACATAGCTGTAGGTCTCGGCAAAGAATGTGTGCTAAATTGTCTGATTCGACCCAATCAAACGGAAAGTGACTGATCCCGGCGATGCAGCTAATGGAAGCTGGCTGCAATTGCTGACGAATTTCTGATAGTAGCGTTAACAGCGATGACTTTGCTAGCTTAGCTGTCGCTAGTTATGGCTAACAGCGGACCGAAAAAGCGTATTTGTACAGAAATCGCATGCAAAAGTATCGGAATTGTTCTGATTAAGACGAAATCAACCTATTCTGGACGACGTTGCTGATAAAAGACTGATTGAAATGGGCTGTTGTTGACGGCGAGACAATAACTGGCTAAAGGACAAATGGCTGTAGTTGACGTAGCTGGCTGATTATAGCGGCGGGGTAGCTGTAGACTTTTCTAACAGAAAAATGCATGGGAAGCTGTTAAAATCGTTCCGATCAGAATGCTTAAAAAGATAGAAACAACTATTTGGACCTTGGAACCTGTTTCCGAAATAAGAAACGAAACGAAAAAGAGATAGTAGAAGTCCTTGGAAGTAACTGATATAGAGAATTCTGTATACAAATCAACTAAGAAGAACCTTCCTGGAAGATCGAGGTCTGTCGGCAGCTAACAAGAGCCAGTATCCTCTCTTTGGCAGCTAAATAAATTGGGACAGGGCTTATCGAAGTTGCTGTACGCAGAATATCTTAATCAGTACTTGGGAAGAATAATGGAACTTTTTTGATTATTTTTGGAGCTTTGATGCTATATGAAACTGTATACAAGAGTTGTTAGGTCAGCAGCAATTTATAAACCATCGCTGACCTACTGCCATAGCCGAGTAGATTGCCGAGATGCCCAGCGGTAAAGCAGATGGAAGTAGCTAGAAACTGTGGCTGCAATAGTACCTGCAGTGGCTGGCAATAGCAGCTGCAGTAGCTAGCAATAGCAGCTGCAGTGGCTGCTGCAGCAATAGCTGCACCTATTCCTGCACCCCACTCCACTTCACTATTATTACTTCCTTGAGATTCTATACCGTCGTGGAATATGTCCGGGTTTCCCGTAATTGTAACAAGCAACTGCCCTTTTACTTTTCGATTGGATAGCTCTTAATTCCGTAAGTCCTGGTTAAGTTTCGCAAGAAATAAAGAGCGTGGTACGCTTTCGACTTTGGTTTGTTTTTACGAACTTAGACCGTAGGTCGAATTGTTTTCTTTGTTCTTATCGTCGTTTAAACTGTCGGTTGTCGATTTTTACAGCCTGTGCAATGTAGCTGTCGAATAAAGCAGGTCGTTTAATTCTAATAATCTTATCCTTAATATTTTTCTTTAGCCCTTTATAAAAGACGTTGATTCGGATATCCTTTACTTTATCTGTAAAAGGTTTTACGCGGCTTTCCATTCCCTATCCGGGTTGTCGAAGTTATTCTTAAACTTTTATGCGAAATTAACGTATCTCAGAAATCTTTCTTAATAAACGTCCCTTGATCGTTTTCGGTATTTTCCAGGTAGTCGCGTATAATAGGTTCGAACTAGTCCCAGGTATTTCCAGTAACGAATATTACTATTACATAAATTTTGTCGGCTTTATCTTTTAGTTCCAGGACCCGTAGATACACATGGGCCTGGGTTAGGAAACCTCAAACGCTTCGTTTGCTATCGTAGAACTAAATCTTTTTGACCTTAAGCTTAGAGATAGTTGACGTCGTGTTTTTGGGTTAGACAGCGAATTATTGTGTTATGACCAAAAGGGTTGGCCTGTTGACAGACGGTCGGAGGATGTGGGACGCAACCCCGACGTAGGTCCCGGGTTATGTAATTGGCTTAAAGATCTTAAAGTGCTTGGCGCTTTGAGCCCCTTAAGTCTGCGAAAAAGGCTTAAACGGCTTAACGGGCTTAAAGATTTAAGCCATTTGAACACCTTAAGCTAAAAGTAGGATATATACGTTCGTTATTTTCTATAGTTTAGGTAGCACTAACTTGTAATAACAATTAGTTACCCAGATTTACATTTACTATTACTAGCCGTAATTATCGCTTTATTGTTTAAAGTTTTCCGATAATATTGCTAACATAAACCGTACGACTTAAGTTTAATAGTTGGTTAAGCTTATAGCCGTTATACGTCGCAAGGTTTTGTTTCGTAGTACCGTTAAAGGCTAAGCAATATTTTATACTGTTAGAATGTCGACTAGTACCTCAACCACCTTTGCCTATTAGCTGCAGGAACGTATTTAGCGGCTTAAAGCCACGGTTTAGCAGTTAACTGTTTAAATTAGAACTGCGTTATTTACGATTTTTAGGTTTACAGCTAAGAAGCTTTAATTTTACGATAGTAAAGGAAGTGTTTAGGGCTTCTTAACCCAGGCCCGAATATACCTACGGTTTCTAGCATTTAAAGACGAAGCCGATAAGATTCTTGCAGTAGTAGTATTTTTTACTAGAAATGCCTTAGATTGGTTTGAACCTATTATGCGAAGTTATTTGGAGTACGCCGAAGACAATGAGGAAATATCCATTAAGAAAATTTGTCTAAGCTACGTTAATTTCGAACAAAAGCTTAAGAATAACTTTGATAATGTGGATGCGGAATAAAAGGCTATATAGGACCTTTTATATTACGGCCTTGTCCATCGTAGCAGCTCTTATACAGCTGTAAGCACCAGAATGATTGCCACAATTGCGATCATTCCACCGATCTTTTGCGCTGGTGGCGTAGTGGCATTGGTGCAGCCATATCATTTTATAGCGGAAGCAAAAAGAACTAGCTTCTAGGTACGCCGTCGAGTTCAGGAACTTTATGGCCAAGGTAGGATAGGTAGATGATGAGAACGACATCCTGGTCGGCGTCTTCTACAAATGGCTAAAAGAGTATGTTAAGGACGATATCGCTAAAATCGAACGACTTACCTTATTCGATAAATATATTGACGAGGCTGTAAAAATCGACAACCGCCAGTTTGAACTACAACAAGAACGATAAGAACAGTTTGCCTTACGGTTTAAGTTTTAAGACACTAACTTAGATCGGAAGCGTACTGCGCCTTTTATCTTTTATGGAATTTAATTAAGACTTATGGAATTAGGGGTTATTGTTATGGCCAAAGGCCTTGGCTCGATTGACAGACGGTCGGAGGTTGTGGGACACATATCCGATGTGGGCCTAAAGTTACGTAACTGGTTCAAACCAGTTCAATATATTTGATTGGATTAACAAAGGCTTGGCGCTTTAAGCCGGTTAAGTCGGGATAATAGCTTAAGAGGGTTTAATAAACTTAAAAAGGATCGTTTACTATAATTAGGTTTAAGCCGGTTTGAATTTATTAAGCCAAAATTAGTATATATATACTTATTATTTCCTATAATTTAGGTTAAATAATACCAGCTTGCAATAATAATTAATTACTTAAATTTATATTTGCTGTTACTAAACGTAATTATCGTTTTATTGCTTAAGTTTTTATGATATTACTGCCAACATAAACCGTACGATTAGGTTTAATAATTAATTAAGCTTATAGCCGTTATACGTTATAAGCTTTTATTTAATAATACCGTCAAACTTTAAGCAATATTTAATATTGTTAAAATGTCGACTAGCGCCGAAGCTATCGTTTTTACCTTTACTTAATAGCTGCAAAAACGCGTTTAGCAGCTTAAGGCTATGTCCAATAGTTTATTGCTTAAGCCGCCGCCTTAGTCGATTCGGTATTAGCAACCGTTACCCCAAAACTTAAAGTTAAAAAAAATCCGAACTTTACGATAATACAGAAAGCGTTTAAGGCTTTTTAATCTAAGTTAAAGTATATTTACGATTGGAAAGAATCGAAAGCGACGCCGATAGAATCCTTATTGTTATAGGATTTTTTAAAAGGAACGTTTTAAATTAGTTCGAACTTATCCTGCGAAATTACTTAAAGAATACGGAAAATAACCAAAGAATAGTTACCAAAATTTTTTTCGAAAATTACGTTAACTTCGAATAAAAGCTTAAAGATAACTTCGACAACCCGGACGTAAAACGAAAAGCTATATAAAACTTTTTATAATTTAAATAAAAGGGACCAGCTTTTAAATACGCCGTCGAATTTAGGAACTTTATGTTTAAAGCAGGATGGGTCGACGATAAAGACGATACCCTAATTAACGTCTTTTATAAAGGATTAAAGGACGATATTAAGGACGAAATTATCAAAATTAAACAAACCGGCGTATTCGACAAATATATCGTTAAGGCTGTGAAAATCGACAATCGATAGTTTAAATAACGATAAAAACGACGTAAATAGTTCGTTTTATAATCCAAATTCCAAGGAACTAATTAAGGTCGAAAACGCCTTACGTTTTTTACCTTTTATAAAACGTAACTAAGGTTTATAAAATTAAGGGTTATTTAATCGAAAAAAAAGTCCATTACTTGTTATAACTGCGGTAAGCTTAAATATATTACGCGAAAGTATAAAAGCCCGAAAAAGGTATATTAGGTTTCAGTTTTTAAAAATTAACACAAAAAGGAATCTGGCGACAAAAAAAAGATTAACATAATCCGCGTTAAAAATAATGATAACCCTTTACCTAAGGTGCGACAGGGAATAAGAAAAGCTAAAAAGCTAATTTAAGTAAGCGCTAAAAGGGTTAAAAAAGCTAAAATTACTGGATTTATTGTTGTTTAATAGTTATAAAAGCACGAAGGATAGAAAAAGCTGACCGATAATAAGTTACTTACCCGTGCACAGTAAAAACGGCAACAGAAAAACAACCAGTTAGTACTTAACGTATAGCTAAAGGAGTACCGAGGATAAAACGAAAATCTGTACTTAGGAAAACCCGATCGGTACGGAAAGCTTTACGCGGTTAACTGTCGACGACCGCAATGCAAGGTATACGAAAACGAGAAAAAATATATCGCGCGACAAATTATGCGTATATGGCGATAAAGGTTTCGATTTTAAGAATCGAACTGGAAGTGATTTTAGGGATTAAAGATAGTATTGCTATATACGAAAAGCCGTAATAATGGAAAAAATCGACGAACTAGTAGTAACCAGAAGTTAGCTAAAAGGAAAACATTATCTTGCATATAAATCTTAGTATTATTACGAATAGTACGATTATTAAACGTAAAAAAGATTAATTTAAAGAATAATAAAAAAGTATTGCCAGAAAATAATTACCGATTTATAGATTCAGTTAACCTTTACGGAAAACCTAAAAAAGCGATTAACTATATAGGAGGAAATTCGCTTTTATTCGAATTAAAAAACTTTAAAGCTAGAATATATTACCAGGAAAACGTTCCAGAATTAAGTGGAATATTTGACAGTAATGCTAGGCCGATAAAAGCAGTAGTTAAAATAGATTTAAAATAAAAACAAAAAACTTAAAGAAAGAATTTAATAATTCGAAAACAGCTTAAAAGATTTAAGTTACTTATAATAAGGCCTTAAGCTGGCAGAAAAAACGAAGATAAATAGTAACACCTTAAAAAGGCTTTAAATACGATACAAATAGTACGAAAGAAACTTATAACGGTACAAGTACGAATTAAAAATAAGCGATATACCGTATTTATATATTACGGCGTAACAAAAGGTAATTATATCGCTCCAGAAATAATTAACGAATTACAGCTACTATAAAAGGATAAAAAATACTTTTACGAAGTCGAAAACGCCGAAGGTTAAACATTTAATTATAACGATAGATAAGTCCGATATAAAATTAATTACTTTAAAACTTTTGTCGAAAGAAAAAGATAAATTATTAATTTCGACGTTATCGCCATCGAGGATTTCGATTTAAATTTAGGTTTGCTATGATTAAAACAGTATAACCCGGTTATTAACTAGAAAATTCGTAAAATAAATTAAGATTTATTTTCTAACGATAAGTTAAACGATAAAGAATTTTAATATTCGATCGATGAGGTAAACGAAGGCAGGTATAAGGAAACGGCAAAAATTTTACTACTTAAGAATATACGGTATATTAAAGAAAAAAGACATAATCGAAAAATACGACGCATTATTGTTAACTTTAAAGCAAAATTTAGGCAAATAAATAACAAAACGACCGCCCGAAAAGTTACCAGAATGGATAGTTAAGGTACCTGTATAGTACCATAAGTACCATAAGTTATTCGGCAAGGAACTTAATATTAAATTGCCAGAACATAACAAATAAAATTACGAAATAATCCTTAAAAATGGCAAAAGTACCGCTTTTTATTCGATATATAACTTGAACAATGTAGAATTATACGTATTGCGCGATTACTTTAAAAATAAGCTTCGAAAAAGATAGATTCGACGTTCCAAATTATTAGTTAGATACCTTAAGTTTTTCGTAATAAAGAAAAGGGGAAAGTTTCGATTAATAGTAGATTATCGACAACTTAACGATATTACCGTTAAGAACAAAACGCCATTATTATTAATTACTAAAATAAAAAATCGCCTGTACGGAGTTAAATGGTTTACAGCTATCGATTTTCGAAATAGTTATAACATAATTCGGATTAAGGAAGGATACGAATAAAAAACAACCTTTAGGACGAAATACGGCTTGTACGAATACCTAATTACCTTTATGGGATTAATTAACGTACTAGCAACCTTTTAACGAATAATAAACCATGTACTAAAAGAATACCTGGATATTTTTGTTATTTGTTACCTCGACGACATTCCTATTTACTTAAAAACGGAAGAAAAGTACGAAAACATGTTTATTAGGTTTTATAGGCGTTACAAAACGCCAAACTTTTAGTTAATACCGAAAAAAGCTATTTTTATAAGCAAAAAGTCGAATTCTTAAGATATATTATTACGCTAAGACAAATTCGCATAAATCCCAAAAAGTTATCAGCAGTTAAGGATTAGACATAACCTATTAACGTTAAAGAAATACAAGTATTCCTTGGATTCGCTAATTATTACCGACGATTTATACGTAATTTTAGCAAAATGGCTATATTATTAACGGAACTTACTAAAAAGAATAAATTATTTAAATAAACTTTAAAAAAGGAAACAGTTTTTTAGCAAATTAAAAACGCCTTTATCAGTAAACTAATATTAATTATATACGACCTAATACGATTAATTAAACTAAAAACTAATGCTTTAAATTACGCTTTAAAAGCTATAGTTAAATATCGAAACGATTAAGGAATATTTTACCCGATTACGTTTTATTTTTATAAGTTACATAAAACCGAATTAAATTACCCCATTTACGATAAGGAATTCCTAGTTATCGTTAACGCCTTTAAGGAATTTAAATATTATCTTAAAGGTAATATGTATTAAATTAAGGTATATACGGATTATAAAAATATTACCCATTTTTTTACGATACGAAAACTTATCGGAAAATAGTTACGTTACGCAAAAAGCCTTTTTAAATTCGGTTACGTTATTATTGATCAAAAAGGATCAGAAAATGGCAAAGTAAACGCATTTAATAAACGACTTAACCTGGAAAAACTTAAGGTTAAGGTACAGCAAATAATTTTCGATATTATACCCGAAAGATATTTAAAATAACGACAAATTGCTGCGATACGAACGATACCAGTTAATATATATTAACGCATCTAACAATACAATGCCAATTAATTAACAAAATACCAAACAAACAAAATACAAATGCCCGAGGATTTATAAAAAAATCTAAAAGGGAATATATATAAATATCTTATACATAGATATCCAGGGATTTACAAAACCTTAAAACGCTTATAACGGACATATTACTTTCTTAAAATAAAAAGTATAATCTAAAGAGTTATACGATAATACGATATTTGCGCTAAAGTAAAAGTACGACGATATAAACCTTACGGAAAATTGTAACCTTTACCAGTCGCCGAACGCCTATAAAATTCGATTACATTCGACTTTATTACCAAGCTTCCTTTGTTAAAAAATCCAGTTACAGGAATACATTACCACAGCATTTTCGTAATCGTTAATCAATTTACGAAATTCTTTTATTTCCTAGCTTATAATGAAAATACCGATATAAAACAACTCACATACATTTTCCTTAAAAATATTTTAAGTACTTATAAACTTTTAACGGAAATTATTTTAGATAAAGGTATTACTTTTATTTCGAAATTCTGGCAAAGATTAATAGCTTAACTTAAATTAAATCACAAATTATCCAACGCGTTTAAACCCTAAATAAACGGACAAACGGAAAAAACCAACCAAACGTTAAAAGCGTATTTACGATGCTATATTAACTACGAACAAAATAACTAGATTAAAAAGTTACTAGTTGCATAACTAACTTATAATATTAGCTATTACGAAAGTATCAAAATGATGCCAATAATTATTAATTTTGGTTTTATACTTAAAGTTTATCGAGATTTACATAAAGATAAACCAGTTAACATTAAAGCAATTTTTATTGCGGAATAATTAAAACAACTATACGCAGAAATAAAATCAAAGCTTAATTTCATACGTAACTAAATAAGCAGATATTATAACCAAAAAGGTTAAAAAGATTAATCTTTTCGGAAGGAAAGATGGTTTATTTAATTACTAAAAATATCCAAATTAAAAGGCTAAACAAAAAACTCGATTTCAAATATATCGGCCCATACAAGATCGTTAAGAAAATCTCAGAAAACAATTATAAATTGGAATTACCGCCGAAGGTTAAGCTTTATCCAGTTTTTCATATTTCCTTATCAAAGTTAGAAGCAAATATAATCAAAGTTAATACGGAACAGAATTAAAATGAAAAGATTATGGAAGATGCATCAATTTACGAGGCAGAAAAAATACTGGATGTACGCAAAAAAAAAAGGACTTACCCAGTATCTAGTCAAGTAGAAAAATTACCCAGATTCCGAAAATACCTGGGAACCCGTAAAAAACTTTACGAACGCCTAGCGCCTCCTGAAAAACTTTCACCAGCAACGCCGGAAGCGCCAGGGTTAAAAGTATTCCAGTCTACGCCATCCAGCAACGCCAAATCAACTCCTTCGATACCAGGCCAGTTAATAGGCATGGAAGTTTACGCTGATACTACTTCGGCTTCCAACTGTTATTATTCGCGTTTTAAACGCTCGAACTCCTTTATCGCTTCCGTACCTTCGATGCCTTTACGTAACATTTTAACCTTACGTTTCCGTAATAGTTTTTTCTCGTTTCGCAGGCGGGACAAACGACCAAATAATTTACTAAAATTTTGCTGCAATTCGATAAAACGACGTTAGTACTTATTAAAACGTTCCTGGACGGAAAATAATTCCTTTTCAGCAAAACGTTCCTAAAAATCCAGACGATTTTTTTTTATCAACCTTTGGTGCTGCGATTCGAAAAGCCCAAAAAAGTCGTAAAAACCACCGTGCTTGGTACAACGCGCGCATTTCCCAAAGTTAAGATACGCCTTGCAAGTTTCGTTTTTAAACTTGCAACGGGAACAAAAAAAAAGATAACATATCGAAACCAAAACGATTAACTCGCTTTAACAAAGCTAAAGCTCTCTTACGCTGGCGGGATTTTTATTTTTCGATACGACCTAACATAACGGTTAAAAGATAAAAAAATGATATAAAAAAAGGGAAGTTACTTACTAAACAAATGCGACAAACAAATTAATCTTGAAGGGCAAAAATCCTAGAAAGGGAAAGATCGTATTATGGCCAAAGGCCTTAGCTCGATTAACAAACGGTCGGAGGTTATGGGACATATTTCCGATGTAGGCCTAAAGTTACGTAACTGGCTTAAACCAACTTAATGTGTTTAATTAGATTAATAAAGGCTTAATGCCTTAAGCCGGTTAAGCCAGGATAATGGCTTAAGGGGGCTTAATAAACTTAAAAGGAGTCGTTTACTGTAATTAAGTTTAAGCCGGTTTAAGTCCATTAAGCCAAGATTAATATATATACACTTATTATTTCCTATAGTTTAGGTTAAATAGTACCAGCTTGCAATAACAATTGGTTACCTAGATCTATATCTGCTATTACTAGACGTAACTATCGCTTCATTGCTTAGATTCCCACGATACCACTGCCAACATAAACCGTACGACTAGGTTTAATAGTTGGTTAAGCCCATAGCCGTCACAGTTATCCAGTTAAAAGATAAAGGGTTCGTTACCTGCTATAACTGCGGTAAGCTCGGATATATTGTACACAAATGCAGAAACTCGAAGAAATATATATAATACGTTCCGGTTCTTAAGAACCAACATTAAAAAGATACTATCAGATATAGGGAACATCAGATATATTGTATTAATGGGCTAGTTGCGGGCACTCTCGCAACGCGTACCTAATCTTTGAAGTAATCTAGCTACGGAACATATATGTTTCGATTAGAGGGAATCTTATCGTATATGGGTGCTAGCGCGCCCCTTCCCAGCTGACACACCCCCTTAATGCCTCGACGCAGTTACGGCGTTGACCGTCAGACTTCATCACTTCCTAAAGCCGCAGCGTTCCATTCCACCTTTCCTCCGGCGATTAAATCCTTCTAATCAACCAATTCTTCCTTTAAAATCATTTGTAAGGTATTCCTCCGCCGATCGAGGGCTTCCGTAACATCCAGTAATCCTAACTGCTTTCTGAAATCCCTAAAAGGTTCTCGTAACAGGGCCTTTGTTGATCTATTAGCCAACATATTACTAGTATGCGTATGGTTTGTTTTAATTATGTTCCTTTTCGCGGTTTTTCGTAATGAGTAATTATGTGAATCTATATGCTGTAACTTTGTTTGTAACAGAGTAATATTGGTGTTGATAAGCCCTCTAGATTGTTATTTATCGCATTATATATTTAACGGTTTTGCATTTAAGGTAACTTCCGATTTTTTAATTAATCGAAAGCTAAATAAGATTTTTTTTATAACCTGTGTAAGTGATAATAATTCCGCTTTTGTTATAAAAGTAGTTAAAATATTTTGCTTGTTCGTCCGTTATTTTATTACTTTTGTAAATAGCCTTATAACGTAAGATTGGAAGCCTTTTCGATGGATTGTATTATCTGCCAAAAAAAGGCCGCTTTAGATATCTAACGAATTTTTACCCCCGAACTATAACGTTAATGTTTTGGCCCCGATTAGGTATAATATAACCCGATCGGCAGCTTTGTAATATGCGTTATTAGGCTTTAGGTTAAATCGAGTAAATCGGGATACCGTAAAGGTTATATCGGAATACGTATTAATTGTTACGTACAGGATAAAATCTATTTCTTCTGGTATTTATTAACGGACCCTAAATGGGGCAGATCAGGATTCGGCAGTAGTTCGACGTTCGTTATTAGCGTATCTAAATGGTTATTTAAACTTTTTTTTAGAATTAAATTAACTAGCATATTTATAAAGTTAAATTAAGAAAGCTATAATTTTTTTTAGTTTTATCTTTAATTACTTCGATCTTTAAGAATTATTATAGGTCTTTTTTTCTATAAGGGTATATCGTTCCCCTATTTGTTGGAGCACCTAATCGACGAGGTCTCAGTTTTTCTTACGATACGCCGTAATGATATCGTCTATAAAGAAAAGAACAAATAACCTTTAATTAATAAAATAACAGATTTTATAAGGAACGGGGTTAAGTTTTAAATTTTTAACCGTCTTAATAAATTTCTTTTCTTTAAGCCGTAGGATTCGCTTAGTTTAAATAATACCTTCCTAATTAGGGAAATTTTGCTACGATACGAATATATTAGGAGTATTTTCATATATATTTTATAAGGTAGCTGGGCATAAATTAAGGCGCTAATAACGTTATACTGCTTTAGCTTGAAGTCAAATTTAGCCCTAATAACAATTAAGGTTTTAAATAACTTTCCAGCTAAAGTAAATGCGTATATATTACTATAAACGTTTTTCAGCTATTAATTGCCTCGTACGACGAGAAGCGCCTTGCATTTTTATAAATCACCATGCTTATCGAACTTAGAAATATATACCTATATATGCCTTGGAACCTATTTCCCTTTAACAAAAACTAATTAATAACCTTCCAAGATTGCATCTTTTTATAACTTTATAAGTAAGCCTTTTCAACCTTACAAAATAACTTCCTTAACAGGTATATATTCAGCTTTTTATAGCCTCGCGTCAATAGCGTTAAATCGCACCTATATACCGGGTTTCGCAACCTAGGGATTTTATATATTTTCGTATTGAAGTTTTTCCGATTAAAGTAACGCGTACTTCGAGTAATTAACTTCTTTAAAATTCCGCAGCTTATCGGCCGATTATCAATAGTACTCATAAAATAATTTAATCGTTTTGCGTTAAACGCAGTTTCCCATATTTTACAATCGTAGCGATAACTATCTTCTCAACGCGGAATATACGGGAAGTCTACGTTTACGATCTATAAAGTATTTTCGTTTTTTATTATTATTTCAGGTTAAACAAAACGATAAAAGCTTAAATTTACTTTTATAACTTCCGCTAACGTAATAATCGCAACAGCTATCAAAGTTAACGTTAAAGGAAGTAATAATCTAAGAGACGGCAATAGTTCGAACATAGCGGTCGTATAAGGGTAATCAGTCCCATACGAATAGGCTTATTCTTCCTTATTCCGTACGTTTCGTACGCTTATACCACTTTGAAACCACCTTTTTTATTTAACCGGTAGCTGAATTATTCCGTTTGAATCTTCATTTTCTTTTTATGTTTATATATTTGCGTAGCCTAGGTTCTAACTAGGTAGTTCTACCTGACGTAATAGCTTTTGTACATTTTTTTCTATGGCGTACAAAAAGTCGTCTTTTAGGTTTTTGGTATTACCTAAAAACGTAACCTTTTCGTTAAAGAGTACGTTTCAAATGGCGATAACCTTATTAATCAGTAGCTTCCAGATTTCGTAATTATTCGTAAATCGGTAACCGACGAAAAACCTAATCCATGCCTTAAGATTTAGCTTTTGAAGTTTCTGTTCTTTCTTTATAGTGGTAGCTGTCATAACATAAGCTATAGAGCTATATACTTGCAAACAAGCCTATTAAACTTTCCGATTAAGTACTATAACGCCGTCTATATAAGTTAGGTAAATATAGTAAACTTCGTATGGGCTTTGCTAAAAAAGTGCGTATTTGAGCGTGGAGTTATATAAATACAGTGCCGCTTTAAACATATATACGATTAAAAGCGAAAGTAACGTAGCGTTATTTCGCATTGCAATTGCTTTTTCCTTAATTATACCCTTAAAGCGCTTTACACCCTCGTTCTAGACCTAGGTATACGGTATTACAGGCTTAAATCTGATACTAAAAGAAAGCAACTAAAGCATATTTCGAAGCTGGTAATTTTTTAAGATCTCGTTATCGCATTCGATTACCTATAAAAAAACCTTGTTCTAGTTTTTCAAAACTCTTAGATAATATCGAAACGCTATAATTAATATATTCTCCTTTCGATTTTTAAGGTAAATATCCCAGATAAAGCCTAACTACCTATTGGTAGCAAATATAACGTATTTATATTTTTCAGGACTTTCTTCGAAATCTGTAAAATCAATGGCGATTCGCTATCGTAATCGGAAAGCTCCCTCCCTCGGCTCGCGGCGTATTTGCCTTTTGGCTTTCGCTTTCCCAAATTCTTAGTATTCGACTATTATAAAACTCTTTAGACGGATTTCCCTTATATGGGATTGCAACTAAGCGATTACTTCGGGCCTTAAATATCTTAATTTTGAGTATCATGTCGTGTCGTTACCGATTCGCGGCGGTTTCGCTATATATAAATTAATATTTCGTTTATAAAATACAAAGGC
This sequence comes from Monosporascus sp. mg162, assembly GCA_004155945.1. Taxonomy (NCBI): domain Eukaryota; kingdom Fungi; phylum Ascomycota; class Sordariomycetes; order Xylariales; genus Monosporascus; species Monosporascus sp. mg162. The sequence goes on along the minus strand of QJNY01000040.1, from coordinate 131,435 downwards.
TATATAGGTAGCCGTTACGTTAATATCTCCGATAACGAATTAACTAAACTTGTTTATTAACGTAACGACAATTTAATTATACCTATTTCGAATAAAATTATTCTTCTCCCGGTTATTGCACGAATACCGCTTTTTTCAGAGCTGCCAGAAAGATACCAGGTTGTATATGAAGCTCTCGTAATAAGCTACGTTATATAAACGTAACACTTTAGGGCTTTTAAGGCTTTAAAGCAATATATTTATATCTTTATGTTCTTTAATCGGGACGAAATTGTCCCCTACGTACATACTGTGAACTTAGATCGTTATTCTATAATTTAAGAATTTGTTAATAAGGTTAGAAATATATATTATAAACATTAAGTCCAAAATAGCAAAATTTCTTAAAGGATTAAAACGCGACGTTTATCGTACTGCGTTAACTAAAAACTAAAAAGCACGCCAATCCTTATTTTATTCCCTTTAGAAACAAATTTATCTTTTAAGCAATCAACTTTTTTATAGTTTTCAACAACCAATTATCTTTTCCTTTAGTAATTAATCGAAAGTAATTCGGTCCTACACTAATATTAAAACTTCCCTCTTAAGCTTAAACTTTATTGAAGGTTTGTTAAAAAACGCGTAATAGTATTAAGGTAACGTATATGCAGGGTTTAAGTCCATTTTGTACCAAATCCTTTATACGTTTAACTTTTAACGTTTTCGCTTATTACTGCTAATTTTTCGGTTCGCTTAAAAACCTTTACGACTGCTTCGTTTCGGCTCTTTTCCAAAAGTTCTATTACGTAACTAATTATTAGTATCTTTAGCTTTTTCCTAAGCAGAATCGTCCTAATTAAAAAAGTTTATTGGAATTCCATAAAAAATCGAAAACGTTACTCTAACGTTTTTTGCTAACTATTGTAAATTCGTTATAATCCAGTGGTTTAAAAGATTAGCCCCAACTTTCAGGTAATTAATCGTTTCTTTTTCGATATTATCCCATTTAAAAAGCATAAATAAATTAAACTAATTAAGCAGGATTGGCGCTACTACTATACAAAGCTAATTCGTCCAAATAACTGGCATAGTTATTTCGGAAATCTCGTAATGTTAGCTTTAAGCCATTATCTCCTATTATTTTGATATCCATTTATCAAATCTTTTAGCGGCTTTCGGGGCCTGCTTTAATCGTTTTTCATACTTGCGTTTGGTGTTCATAAGCAATCGGCTGTCGTAAACCTTTCCGAATTGTTACAATTTGGCGTACCAGCCCTTAAGGTCGTTATTTGGGCTTAAGCAGATCTGTTTGATCGATGGGGAGACGCTATTCAGAACCAATTTTATAAGTTCGTTAAAATTCTTTCGGAAGGTTTCGTATTTTCGGCTTAGATAGGTGTAGGTCGCGAAGTTCTGATTATATGCTTATCTGTTTTCGGTCGTTATTTCGAAAGCATTTGTCGGATAGTTCGTATAATCGATTTTTTCGACTTATAAGGTTCCTTCGGAAAAACTATTAGCTGCTCGCGTCGTTATCTAACGAATTAATCTTTTTGGATAAAAGATAACGACGGGCGCTGTAAGTTTAACAGGCTATAAAACGTTCTAATCAGCATTAATATAATCCTATAAGTTATATCCCTTGGCTTTAATCTTAAATTCGTCTTTGAATTTATCCAGTTCTTAGGACCCCTGTAAATAACTGCGGACGTCGACGGTACGGTCGCCACTGTGGCTAATAAAGTGTATAAATGGTTACTACTAATGTGCAGCTTATATCGTCTCAGCAACAGCTGATCAATTAATAGATAACCCGAATTAAGCCAATAAAACTTTTAATTGTCAACTAGCGACTGCACTAAAAGATTATTTGCGATAAGCTTATCTAAGTGTTAAATGCAAGTTGTTGTCATGCTACTGATCTGACAAACCCCCTCAATTGCTAGCGATCGGGTAATAACTGGTATTCCTCTCACGGTACAATACTACGGCTGCTAGTGCATACAAACTATAGCCAATACTCCTCTCTCTGGATCGAACTTGAAGCCTTTAGGTAAGTGGTCAGGTGCAGGCTAGTAGGCCTTAGCTGCGACAGTAGAACTCCACTTAGCGGAGCATATTTGAAACTCTTAATTGTTAGATATAGGGGACATCAGATGTGTTGTATTAATTGGCTAGTTGCGTGCACTCCCGCGACGCGTACTTGATCTTTGAAGTAGTCTAGCTACGGAATATATATGTTCCGATCAGAGGGACTCTTATCGTATATGAGTGCTAGCGCACCTCCTGCTAGCTGACAGATATTGGTAATAAAAAAAGGCTAACATGATCCGCGACAAAGATAATTATCACTTTCCGCCAAAAGTACAGCAAGGTTTGAAAAAAAATTAAAAGGTTGTTCTAGGCGGAAATACAAACAGCTAAACCTACTGGACTTACTGTTACCAAGTGGCTATAGGAGTACGGAGGATAGAAAACGCTAAGTAAAGATAAGCTACTTTTCCGCGCGCAGTAAAAACGACGACAGAAAAATAACTAGTCAGTGCTCGACGTATGACTGAAGGAGGATTAAAGATGGGATAAAAACTTATACCCAGGAAAGCCCGATCGACACGGAAATCTTTACGCTATTAATTAAAGACGGGTACAATATAAAGTATATAAAAATAAAAAAGAATATATCGCGCGACGAATTATACGCATGTCCCAATCAGGTTTCGATTTAAAAATTGAGCGAAAAAGACCTTAAAAATTAGAAGTGGTACCGATATTTGCGAAAAATGACAACGGTGGAAAAAATCGACGACCTGGCATCAGCTCGGAGCTGGCTAAAAGGGAAATACTGGCCTGCAAGTAAACATAGTGCTATTACGAATGGTGCGATTATTAAACAAAAGAGGGATTAGTCGAAAGAATAATAACTAAATACTCTTAAAATAATTATAAACTTACAATTATAATTAGCCTTTTCGGAAAACTCTGTAAAGCAGTTAGCTATTGAAAAGAAAATTCGCTTTTTTTTAGGTAAAAGCTGGAAGATTCCGGAGTCCAAATACGTCACACGGAAAGCATTTCAAAATTAAGTGGAATACTTGATAGTTACGTTGCGACGATAAAAGCAGCAGTTGAAACATATCCAAGACGAACACAAACGATTCGGAGGGGAAATCCTATAATTCGAAGATACCCCAAAAGATCCGAACTATCTATAAAAAGGCCCTAGGCTGGCAGAAGAAATGAAGGTGGATAGTAGCATTGGAAGATAGCTTTGAACGTAATAAAAAGAGCGCGAAAGGATTTAATTACGGTACAAATACGAATTAAAAATAAGTGATATATTGAATTTATAGAATACGGAATAACGAAGGAACATTATATCGTCTAAAAGATAAAAGATAAGTTATAGCTGTTATAAAGAATAAGGAAAGCCTTTACGGGGTCGAGAATGCCGAAGATTAAATATTTAGTTACGACGATAGACAAGCTCGGCGCGAGATTAATTACTTTAAGACCTCAATAGAAAAAAAAAAGATAAACTATTAATTTTGACATTATCTTTATAAAGGATTACAACTTAGTCTTAGGCCTATTATAGTTAAAACGATATAACCCGAGTATTAACAAATAAATTCGCAGAGTAAATTTCGATTTACTTTTTATTAATAAGGAAAATAACGAAGGATTTTAATATTCGATCAGTAAAGTTAACGAATGTAGACATAAAAATATGGCAGAAACTTTACTATCTAAAATCATACGACATATCAAATAGGAGAAGGCATAACGGAAGAAATACGACACATTATCACCATATTCAAAGTACAATTTAGGCAGATAAATAACGATTTAAAACGACCGGCCGAAACATTACTAAAATAAATAGTTAAAATATTTCCATAATAGTATAAGTACGACACATTATTTAGCCAGAAACTTAATATTAAATTATTAAAGCAAAGCGAATTAGATTATAAAATAATACTGAGAAATAGCAAAAGTACTGCTTTTTATCGATATATAACTTGAACTAGGCAAAGGTTATACGCACGCCGCAACTACCTTAAAGATAGGCTTCGTAAAAGGTAAATACGACGTTCCAAATTATGAACCGGCTACCTTATATTCTCTATACGTAAAAAACAAAAGCTTTAATTAATAGTATATTACCGATAACTTAACGATAGTATGGTTAAAGACAGAGCACCGTTACCATTAATTACATAAAAAAAAAAAAGAAATCGCCTATATGAAACGACATAGTTTACACCTATCGAATTTCGAAATAGCTATACTATAATTCGGATTAAGAAAGGATACGAATGAAAGATAGCTTTTAGGACAGAATATAGCTTATACGAATACCTAGTTATCTATACGGAATTAACTAACGCACTGGACATCTTTTAACGAATAATAAACTGTTTATTAAAGAGAATCCCTGGATATTTTTGTTGGTTGTTACTTTAACGACATTCTTATACACTTAGAAACAAATGAAGAGTACGAGAAATACGTTCATTAGGTTTTAAATATATTGTAAAACGCTAAACCTTTAATTAATAACGAGAAAAGCCAATTTTATAAGTAAAAAGTCCAATTCTTGGAACATATTATTACGCTAGAGCAACTTCGCATATACCTTATAAAGCTTTCAGTAATCAAGAACTGGGTACAGGCCATTAATGTTAAGGAGACATAAGTAGTTCTTAAATTCGCCAGTTATTACCGTGGATTTATACGCAACTTTACCAAAATAACTATGCTATTAACGGAACTTACCAAAAAAGATAAACAGTTGAAATAAACTACAGAAAAAGAAGAAGTTTTCTAACTAATTAAAAATGCCCTTATTAGTGGACCAGTATTAATTATATATAACCCAGAGCAACCAATTAAGCTAGAAACCGACGCTTCGAATTACGCCTTAAAAGCTATAGATAAATATCGAAACGATTAAAGAAAACTTTACCTTATCACTTTTAGCTTTTACAAATTATATAGAACTAAGCTAAATTACCTTATTTAGGATAAAAAGTTTTTATTTATTGTTATCGCTTTCAAGAAGTTTAAATATTACCTTAAGAGTAATAGACATCAAATTAAGATATATACTGATTACAAGAATATTACATATTTCTTTACGATACGAAAACTTGCCGGAAGACAGTTGCGCTGTATAAAAAGCCGTTCTAAATTTGATTACGTCATTGTTTATCGTAAAAAATCAGAAATTAATTAAGCAAACGCGTTTAACAAACGACCTGACTTAAAAAAGTCTAAAATTACGGTATAACAAATAAGTTTGGATATCATACCCGAAAAATACTTAAAATAGCGGCGGATTGCAACGATACGAGCAATACTAGCCGATATGAATTAAAGCATACAATAATACGAGGTTAATCAGCTCAAAAAGCAGGAAATAAACAAACTATAGATACCTAAACCCCTATAAGAAAACTTAATACGGGATATATACGAACACCCGGTATAGAGACATCCAAGAGTCTATAAAATCCTAGAACGTTTATAATGGACGTACTATTTTTCTAAAATAAAAACTATAGTACAGAAGATAATACGGTAATCTGTACTAAGACAAAGGCACGACGACACAAATCTTACAGAGAACTAAGACCATTATTACTCGCTAAACGACTATCGAATTCGATTACATTTAACTTTAGCATTAAACTTTCTTTATTAAAAGATTTACTTGAAAGAAATACCTTGCGACAGCGTTTTTGTAGTCGTAAATCGATTTACGAAATTTTCTTAATTTTTACCTTATAACGAAGATACCGATACGGAATAACTTGTACACATTTTTCTTTAAATATACTTCCGGCACCTACGGCCTTTAGCGGAAATTGTTTCGGATAAAGATATTACCTTTACTTCGAAATTTTGGCAAGGATTAATAGTTTATCTTGGATCAAACCAAAAATTGTTCAGCGTATTTAGACACTAAATAGACGGGCAGACAGAAAGAATTAACCAGACGCTAAGGACGTGTTTAAGATGTTATATTAATTATGAGCAAAATAACTGGGTTAAAAAGTTACAGATTGCATAATTAGTCAACTACATTTATTATGAAAGTATCAAAACGACGACAGCAATTACCAATTTTAGTTATATACCCGAAGTTTGCCAAAACTTATAAGATAAACTAATTAAGGTTAAAGCAATTTTTATTTTAAAACAACTAAAATAGTTAACGTTCTACACGACCTTCTCAGACACACCATCTCGTCGGACACTTTTTGGCACCTTCTAACAACTAATCCAAATAACTCGACTACAACACCTTAAATCAACTTAAATCAGTCGAATACTTCTTTGCTAGGTGTATCTACAGGTTCTCGACGAGTGCACGCATTATATCAAAGCTTGTTGCAAACGCCGTATTGTTATTTCTTCCTTCTAACCTAGATACAACCGATTACCTTCAGCAGCTATTAGCAGCAAATCTTTACCACGATCTTTCTGCTAGCTGCAAAAACTTGTTCATCCTATATAGCAAATATTTCTCTTTCTGGAAACCGGTTTTTTTTTAATCATTTAATTACATAGGTATTAAGTTGTTACGAAATCAACCCGATACGCCCTGCCATACGCCCCGCAAGACGCCCTGCAACGCCTCTTAACGCGCTTTCCAACGGTTTTCCCGACGTATTCTGCAGCGTATATCTTCAACAATCGGGGCCGGACAACAAATGCTCGCGTATATCGGTTAAGTATTCGGTTAATAATCGTTTTCCCGACAGTCGGCTTTAGTTCTTACGAAATGGGGGTAACATTGGCCGGAACGCGTTAGGAATTGGTCGGTTGCTAGCGGGTTGGTAGAAAGAAATAATAATTTGGCGTCCGCAACAAGGCTTGATATAATGCGTACACTTGTCCAGAAGCTGTAGATACGATTAGCGAAAGAGAATACGATTGATTGGAATTAATTTGAAATGTGGTAGTTGAGTTATTTGAGTAGTTGTTGAAGCGTACTAGAAAACTGTTCGACGAGGTAGTGTGGAACGTTATACGCAAAAATGAAAACATAACTTATGTTCATACGCGACTAAATAAGCAAGAACTACAACCAATAAAGATTGAAAGAACTAATCTTTTCAGAAAGGGAAATAATTTACCTAGTTACAGAATACATCCAGATTAAAAGGCCAAATAAAAAACTCGGTTTCTAATATATCGGCCTATACAAAATCGCTAAGAAAGTTTCAGAAAACAATTATGAATTGAAGCTATTACTGAAAATTAAGGAGTCCAGTTTTTTATATTTCTTTATTTAAGTTAATAACCGATATAATTAAAGTTAGTCCGGGATAAAACGAAAAGGTTATAAAGAATATAGCAATTTACGAGGCAAAAGAAATACTAGACGCACTTAAAAAAAAAAAGGATTTATCCAGTACCTAGTTAAGTAAAAAAACCACCCAGATTCCCAAAATACCTGGAAGCTCGCGAAAGAATCTTACGAACGCCCAACGCCTCCTAAAAAGCTTTTACTAACAACGTCGGAAGCGCTCGGGTTAAATATATTCCAATCTACGTCGCCCAGCGACGCCTATGCGGCTCCTTTGATAGTAGACCAATCGGCAAAGGGGGCGATTTATGCGGTTATTATCAGATATAGGAGACATCAGATATGTTGTATTAATTGGCTAGTTGCGTGCACTTTCACAACGCGTACTGATCTTTGAAGTAATCTAGCCACGGAACATATATGTTCCGATTAAAGAGAATCTTACCGTATATGATTGCTACCGCACCCCCTGCTCGCTGACATACCCCCTTAACGCCTCGACGCAATTACAGCATTAAACATCAAAGTTTATCATTTCCTAAAGCCGTAGCGTTCTATTTTACCTTTCCTCCAGCGATTAAATCTTTCTAATCAGACAATCCTTCCTTTGGAACTACTCGTAAAATGGTCCTCCGCCGATCGAAAACTTCCGTAACATCTATTAATCCCAAGCACTCTTTAAAGTACCTAAAAGGTTTTCGTAATAGGGCTTTTATTAATCTATTAGCTAACATATTGCACGGAAGCATATAGTCCACTTTAATTATATGACTTTTTGCGGCTTTTCGCAATTAGCAATTATGTATAACCATATGCCGTAGCTTCATTTATAACAGGGCGACGTCAGCGTTAATATGCCGTATAGTTTGTCGATTGTCGCATTACATATTTAACGGTCCAGCGTCTAGGACAACTTTCGATTCTTTAATTAATTGCAAGCTAAATAAGGCCTTTTTTGTAACCTATGCAGATAGCAATAATTCCGCTTTTATTATAAAAGTAATTATTATGTTTTATTTATTCGTATATTATCTTATTACTTCTTCAATTAAGTTTATAACGTCAGTTTGGGAACTTTTTCGATCGATCGTATTATCCGCAAAAAAAAAGTCGCTTTAGATATCTAAGAAATTTTTACTCCCGAATTATAACGCTAATATTTTTTAATCCCGATTAGGTATAATATAACTCAATCGGCAGCTTTCTAATACACATCGCTAAAGTTTAGGTTAAACCGGGCAGGTCGGGATGTTGTAAAGGCTACATAGGGTCGCGTATTAATTGCTACTTATAGATTAAAACCCAGTTTGTTTAATATTTATTAATAAACCCTATATAAGCTAGATTAAGATTTGGTAATAACTTAACGTTCGTTAATAACGTATCTAGGAAGTTATTTAAACTTTCTTTTGGGATTAAATTAGCTGGCTTATTTATAAAGTTCGATTAGGAAAGCTAAATCTATTTTTGGCTTTGTTTTTAATTATTTCTGTGACGGCTATGGGCTTAACCAACTATTAAACCGAGTCGTACGGTTTATGTTGGCAGTGGTATTATGGGAATCTAAGCAATAAAACGATAGTTACGTCTGGTAATAGCAGATGTAAATCTGGATAACCAAATTATAATTGTAAGCTGGTACTATTTAGCTTAAATTATAGGAAATAATAAGTGTATATATATTAATCCTGGCTTAAAGTACTTAAACGGCTTAAACCTTTAAGCCCGTTAAGCTCTTTAAGCCGGCCCCTACTAACTTAAGGGGTTTAAAGCGCTAAGTACCTTAAAACCTTTAAGCTAGTTACATAACTTATAACCTATATCAAAGATATATCCCATAATTTCCGACCGTCTATTAATCGAACTAAAGCATTTAGCCATAATACGATTTTTCCCCTTTTAAAATCTTTACTCTTAAAGATTAATTTGTTTATCGTATTCGTTTAATAAGTAATTTCCTTTTTTTATATCATTTTTTGTTATTTAACCGCGATATTAAGTTATATCGAAAACCAAAAATTTCGTAAACGTAATAACGTATTAATTTTATTAAAACGAATTAGTTGTTTTAGTTTTAAAACATTTTCCAATATTTCTTATTTCCGTTACAAATTTAAATGAAAAGTTTGCAAGGTATATCCTAATTTTAGGAAATGCTTTTATTACGTTAAACATAATAGAGTTTGCAATTTATTTAACCCTTCCGTTTTTAAATACTAACGGCTTTTAAACGAAAGGGAACGATTAGAACGGGAAGAAGAATAAGCGCGAAAAGCTTTTCGTTCCGCTGCTAATAAAATCGATCGCCTTTAAAAATTGCGCAAAGTTTTGCGTAGCCGCGGGGTCGAAATATTACGTCGGGGTATTTAGGGTACGGAGGCGATGGAAAAGTTCGAACGTTTGAAACGAAAGTAACAGCAGCTAAAAGCCGAGGTTACGTCTGCGCAGATTTCCTTGCCCGCCGACTGGCCTCCTTTTGGTAATTTAAATTAAAGTATTCTTAATTCTGGCGCTTCCGGCGTTACTGGTAAAAATTCTTTAAAAAGCGCTAGGTATTCATAAAGTTTTTCGCGGGTTTCCAGGTGTTTTCGGAATTTAAGTAATTCTTTTATTTAACTAAATACTGGGTAAATCCTTTTTTTTTTGCATATATCCAGTATTTTTTCTGCTTCGTAAACTGGTGCATCTTTTATAATTCCTTCGTCCTATCCTGTATTAACTTAAATTATATCTGCTGCTAACTTTAATAGGGAAATATAGAAAACTGGATAAAGCTTGACTTTCGGCGGTAGCTCCAATTTATAGTTATTTTATATAATTTTTTTAGCGATTTTATATAGGCCGATATATTTGAAATCAAGTTTTTTATTTGGTTTTTTAATTTAAATGTTTTTAGTAACGAGGTAAATTATTTTCCTTTCCGAAAAGGTTAATTCTTTTAATCTTTTTTGGTTATAATATTTACTTATTTGGTCGCGTACGAAATTAAGCTTTAATTTTATTTTTGCGTCCAGGTATTTTAGCTATTTTAATATAAAAATTGCTTTAACGTTAGCTGGTTCATCTTTATATAAATCTCGGTAAACTTTAGGTATAAAACCAAAATTGGCAGTTATTAACGTTGTTTTAATATTTTCGTAATAACTAATATTATAAGTTAATTGTGCAACTAGTAACTTTTCGACCCAGTTATTTTGTTCGTAGTTAATAAAGCATTATAAATACGTTTTTATCGTTTGGTTAATTTTTTTGGTTTATCCGTTTGTTTAAGGTTTAAATACGCTGAATAATTTGTAATTTAGTCCAAGTTAAGCTATTAAACTTTGCTAAAATTTCGTAATAAAGGTAATACTTTTATCCGAACTAATTTCCGTTGGAAATCCGTAAGTACCTAAAATATGTTTAAGGAAAATATATGCGAATTATTTTGTACCGGTATCTTTATTACAAGGTAGGAAATAAAAAAAATTTATAAATCGATTAACGATTACGAAAATACTGTCGTAATATATTTCTATAGCTGGATTTTCTGATAAAAAAAGCTTAGTAATAAAGTCGAATGTAATCGAATCCTATAGTTGCTTAGCGATTAGTAAAGAGTGCAATTTTCCGTAAGGTTTATATCGTCGTGCCTTTGCTTTAGCGCAGATATAATATTGCCGTATTACTTTTTATACTGTAATTTTTATTTTAAGAAAGTAATATATCCGTTATAAGCGTTTTAAGATTTTGTAGATCCTTAGGTATCTATGTATCGGGTGTTCGTATATATCCCGTATTAGGTCCTTTTATAGGTTTTCGGGTACCTATATTTTATTTGTTTGGTATTTTGCTGGTTAATTAGCGTTATATTGTTAAATACGTTAATGTATATCAGCTGGTATTGTTCGTATTGCAGCAATTCGTCGTTATTTTAGGTATCCTTCGGATATAATATCGAAGATTATTTATTATACCTTAACCTTAAGCTTTTCCAGGTTAGGTCGTCTGTTAAATGCGTTTACTTTACTATTTTTTAATCCTTTTCGATAAATAATAACGTAATCGAATTCAAAAAAGCTTTTTGCATAACGCAATTATCTTCCGACAAATTCTCGTATCGTAGAAAAATGTATAATATTTTTGTAATCCGTATATATCTTAATTTGGTACAGGTTGCCTTTAAGGTAATACCTAAATTCCTTAAAGGCGTTAACGATAATTAGGAACTTCTTATAGTAAATAAGGTAATTTAATTCTGTTCCATATAGTTTATAGAAATTAAACGTAATCGGGTAAAGTTTTCCTTAATCATTTCGATATTTAATTACAACTTTTAAGGCGTAATCCGAAATATCGGTTTCTAGCTTAACTAATTGCTTTAGGTGGTACATAATTAGTACTGGTTTACTGGTAAGGGCGTTTTTAATTTATTGGAAAATAATTTTCTTTTTTGGAATTTATTTAAATAATTTATCTTTTTTGGTAAATTCCGTTAATAATATAGCTATTTTGCTTTAATTGCGTATAAATCGTCGGTAATAATTAGCAAATTTAAAAAATATTTATATTTCCTTAACGTTAATAAGTTATGCTTAATCCTTAACTACTGATAACTTTTTAAGGTTTATACGAATTTATCCTAACGTAATAATATGTTTTAAGAATTCGACTTTTTACTGGTAAAAATAGCTTTTTTCGGTATTAATCAAAAGTCTAACGTCCTATAACGGCTATAGGACTTAATAAACGTGTTTTTCATGCTTTTTTTCCGCTTTTAAATAAATAAGAATATCGTCGAGGTAGCAGATAACAAAAATATCCAAGTATTCTTTTAGTATATAGTTTATTATTCGTTAAAAGGTTGTTGGTGCGTTAATTTGTTCCATAAGGATAATTAGGTATTCGTATAAGCTATATTTCGTTTTAAAGGCTGTTTTTTATTCGTATCCCTTTTTGATCCGGATTATATTGTAGCTATTTCGAAAATTGATAGCTGTAAACTATTTTGCTCCGTACAGGCGATCTTTTATTTTAGTGATTAGTAATAACGGCGTTCTGTCTTTAACGGTGATGTCGTTAAGTTGTCGATAATCCACCATTAATCGAAACTTTCCTTCTTTTTTCGGTACGAAAAATATAAGGTATCCGGTTAGTAATTTAGAACGTTAAATTTATTCTTTTCGAAACCTGTTTTCGAGATAATTACGGAATGCGTATAGTTCTGCATAATTCAGGTTGTATATCGGATAAAAGGCGGTACTTTTACCATTTTTAAGGATTATTTCGTAATTTTATTTATTATATTTTAGCAATTTGGAATTAAGTTTTTTGCTAAATAATTTGTCGTACTTGTAATATTATGGAAATACTTTAACTATTTATTTTAGTAGCTTTTCCGGCGATTGTTTTAAATCGTTATTTATTTGCCTAAATTTTGTTTTGAAGTTAATAATAATACGTCGTATTTTTCAATTATGCTCTTTTTCTTTTAATATGCCGTATATTCTTAAGTAGTAAGGTTTTTATCGTTTCCTTATACCTATATTCGTTTACTTTATCGATCGAATGTTAAAATCTTTCGTCGTTTAGCTTATCGTTAAAAAATAAATTATAATTTATTTCGCAAGTTTTTTAATTAATAGCCGGATTATATTGTTTCAACCATAGTAAACCTAGGATTAAATCGACATTTTCGATAACGTTAACGTCGAATTTAATAATTTATCCTTTTCCTTCGATAAAGGTTTTAAGGTAATTAATTTCGTATCGGATTTATTTATCATTATAATTAAATATTTAACTTTCGGCGTTTTCGATTTCGTAAAAGTATTCCTTATTTTTCTATAGTAACTATAGCTTATTAACTATTTTTAAGGCGATATAATTACCTTTTATTACGCCGTAATCCATAAATGCGGTATATCGTTTGTTTTGAATTCGTATTTATACTGTAATAAGTTTTTTTCATGCTGTTTACATCGTATTTAAAGCCTTTTTAAGGTATTATTATTTACTTTCGTTTTTTCTGCTAGTTTAAGGCCTTATTATAGGTAGTTTGGATTTTTTAGGCTGTTTTCGAATTAGTGAATTTTTTTTCCGAATCTTTTATTCTTATCTTGGATTTATTTTAATTGTTGCTTTTATCGGCGTAATGTTGCTGTTAAATATTCTACTTAATTTTAAAACGTTTCCTTAGTAATATATTTTTGCTTTAGAATTTTCCAGTTCGAAAAAAAGCGAATTTCCTTTTATATAATTAATCGCTTTTCTGGATCCTCCGTAAAGGCTAGCTAAATCTGTAAATCGGTAATCATTTTTTGGCTGTGCTTTTTTATTATTCTTTGGATTAATTTTTCCTATATTTAATAATTGCACCATTCGTAATAATATTAAAGTTTATATATAAGGTAATATTTGCCTTTTGGCCAGCTTTTAATAACTGCCAGCTCTTCGATCTTTTCCATTATTACGGCTTTTCGTATATAGCGATATTACTTTTAATTTTTAAAATTACTTTTAGTTCGATTTTTAAAATCGAAACCTTGTCGCTATATACGCATAATTTATTACGCAATATATTTTTTCTCGTCCTTATATATTTCGTACTGCGGTCGTCGATAGCTAACCGCGTAAAGCTTTCCCTGCCGATCGGGTTCTTTTAGGTACAGGTTTTCGTCTTATCTTTTATACTTTTTTAATTATACGTTAAGCATTAATTAATTGTTTTTCTGTTACCGTTTTTATTATGCACGGGTAAATAGCTTATCGTCGCTTAGCTTTTTTTATCTTTGGTGCTTTTGTAGCTACTGGGTAATAGTAAGTCCAGTAAATCTGGCTTTTTTGGTCTTTTTAATTTCTATTTGGGCTAGCTTTTTTGCTTTTTTTATTTCCTGTCGCACCTTTGGTAAAAGGTTGTCGTCGTTTTTAGCGCGGATCATATTAATCGTCTTTCGGTCGCTAAATTCCTTTTTATGTTAATTTTCGGAAACTGGAATTTAATGTACCTTTTTCGGGTTTTTATATTTTCGCGCAATATGTCCGGGTTTACCGTAATTGTAGTAGGTAACGGATTTCTTATTTTTCGATTAAATAGCCCTTAATTTTATAAGTTTTGGTTAAGTTTTATAGGAAGTAAAAAACGTAAAACGTTTTCGGCCTTAATTAGCTTTTTGGAATTTGGACCGTAGGGCAAACTGTTTACGTCGTTTTTGACGTCGTTCAAACTGTCGATTGTCGATCTTTACAGCTTTAGCAATATACTTATCGAATACGTTAACTCGTTCGATTTTAATAATTTCGTCCTTAATATCGTTTTTTAATCTTTTATAAAAAACGTCGATTAGGGTATCGTCTTCGTCGTCGACCCATTTTGCCTTGGACATAAAGTTTTTAAATTCGACGGCGTATTTAGAAGCTGGTTTTTTTGTTTAAGCTGTAAAAGGTCCTATGTAGCTTTTCGTTTCGTATCCGGGTTATCGAAGTTGTCCTTAAACTTTTGTTCGAAGTTAACGTAACTTTCGAAAATTTTCTTGGTAGCTGTTTTTTAGTCGTTTTTTGCATTTTCCAGGTAATTGCGTAACGTAGGCTTAAACTAATCCAAAGCGTCCCTTTTTAAGAATCCCGTTATAATAAGGATTTTGTCGTCGTCACCTTCGATTTTTTCTAATCGTAGATATACTTTAGCTTAATAGGAAGCCTTAAACGTTTCTTATCCCATCGTAAAGTTCTGGTTTTTTAACTTTAAGTTTTGGAATAACGGCTGTTAATACCGAATCGACTGGGACGGCGGCTTAAGTAGTAAGCTGTTAAATATAAGCCTTAAACTGCTGGACGCGTTTTTGCAGTTATTAAATAAGGGTAAAAACGGTAATTTCGGCGCTGGTCGATATTTTAACAATATTAAATATTGCTTAAAGTTTGACGGTATTATTAAATAAAAACTTATAACGTATAACGGTTATAAGCTTAATTAATTATTAAACTTAATCGTACGGTTTATGTTAACAGTAATATCGAAAAAATTTAAGCAATAAAACGATAGTTACGTATAATAATAATAAATATAAATTTAAGTAATTAAGTTATAATTGTAAACTGGTATTATTTAACTTAAATTATAAGAAATAATAAGTGTATATATATTAGTCCTGGCTTAAGATACTTAAACGGCTTAAATCCTTAAGCCCGTTAAGCCCTTTAAGCCGGCCCCTACTGGCTTAAAGCGCTTAAAGCGCCAAGCACCTTGAGACCTTTGAGCCAGTTACATAACTTATAACCCATATCGGAGATATATCCCACAACCTCCGACCGTCTGTTAATCGAGCCAAGGCCTTTGGCCATAACAATTTCGATCCTTAGAAACTACTGTAAGGCTTTACCTCCTGTACGGGTATATCGTTCCCGTATCTGCTGAATTACCTAATCGACGAGGTCTTAATCTTTCTTACGGTACGCCCTAATGATATCGTTTATAAAAAAAAAGAATAAATACTTTTTAACGAGTAAAAAAATAAGGTTTATAAAGAACGGGATTAAATTGCAAATTTTTAAGCGTTTTAATAAATTCCTTTTACTAAAGCAATAATAATTCCATTAATCTATATAATATTTTCCTAATTTCGAAAATCATGTTACGATACGGATATTGTAAAGATGTTTTTATATATACTTTATAAGGTAGCTAAGCGTTAACGACAGCGTTAATAACGTTATATTGCTTTAGTTCTAAGTCCAATCTAGCCGCAATAACGACTAAGATTTTAAATAACCTTTCAGGTAAAATGGATACGTATATATTGCTATAAGCGTTTTTTAACTATTAATCGTCTCGTACAATAAAACGCGCCTTAAATTTTTGTAACCAGCTATGCTTGTCGAACTTGTAAACATATACCTATATGCACCTTAAAACCTGTTCCTTTTCAGCAAAAGATTAATTAACGACTTTCTAAAATTGAATCTTTTTATAACTTTACAAATAAAGCTTTTTGGCATTATGAAAAAACTTTCTTATCAGGTATATATTTAGCTTTTTATGGTCCTACGGCGGTAGCGGTAAATCGCGTCTATATACCCGGTTTTCTAGTCTAAGAAATTTGTATATTTTCGTATCGAAATCTTTACGATCGTGGTAACTTGTATTTCGAGTAATTAACTTCTTTAAATTTTCGTAGCTTACCGGCCGATTATCGATCGTGCTAATAAAATAAGCTAATCGTTTTACGTTAAACGCGGCTTATTATACTTTGTAATCGTGCCGATAATCATTCTTTCGACTCGGAACGTACCGAAAGTGTACGTTTATAACTCGTAAAGTACTTTCCTTTTTTCGTTACTTTAGATTAAATAAAACGACAAGAATTTAAAGTTACTTTTCAAATTTCTGCTGGCGTAATAATCTTAACAGTTATCAAAATAAACGTTAAGGGATGTAATGGATTAAAAGACAGCAATGGTTCGAACATAACCTTTGTATAAAAGCAATTAATCTTATACGAATAAACTTATTTTTCTCAATTCCGTACGTTTCGTACCTTTGTGTCATTTTGTAATTACCCTTTTTGACCAACCGGTAGCTGAATTATTTCGCCTAAATTTCCGTTTTCTTTTTATATCTGTATATTTAAGTAGCCTAAGCATTAATTAAATAATTTTACCAGTTACAGTAGCTTTTGTAATCTTTCTTTTATAACGTACAAAAGGTCGCTTTTTTAAGTTTTTGATATCACTTAAAAAAATAACCTTTTCATTAAACTGTATATTTCGAATAACGATAACATTGTTAATTTACCGGTCCCAGATTTCGTAAATGTTCCTAATCAGTAACCGATGAAAAACCCAATTTATGCTTTAAGATTTAGCTTTTAAAGTTTCTATTTTTTTTCTTTATAGCGGCAGCTGTTATAACATAAGCTGTATAGTTATATATTCGCAGCTAGGCCTGTTAAAGCTTCCGATCACACATTATAACGCCGCTGTTAAACGCAAGGTAAATATATTAAACTTCGTATGGGCTTTGTTAAAACCGTACGTATTTAGAGGTACGGTTATATAAATATATTGCCGCTTTAAAGATATATACGATTAAAAACGAAGGTACCTTCGCACCATTTCGAATCGCAACCGCTTTTTCCTTAATTATACCTCTTAAACACTTTGCACCCCCGTTCTGAGCCTAGGTATACTGTATTAAATACTTAAGTCTAATATTAAAAGAAAGTGATTAAAGCATATTTCGAAATTCGTAGTTTTTCAAGATTTCGTTATCGTATTCGAATACTTTTAAAAAAAAGCTTATCTTCGTTTTTTAAAACCTTGAAGAAGTATCGGAACGTTATAACTAATATATTATACTTTCGATTTTCGAGGTAAATATCCTATATAAAACCTTAGTACCTATCGGTCGCAAATATAACGTATCTATATCTTTTAAGGTTTTTTTCGGAATCTGTAAAGTCGATAGCAATTCGCTAATCTAATCGGAAAGTTCCCTCCTTCTGTTTGCAGCATATTTGCTTTTTGGCCTTTGCCTTATTACATGCTTAAAATTCGACTGTTATAAGACCCTTTAGGCAGACTCCCCTCGTATAAAACTGCAACTAGGCGATCACCTCGGGCCCTAAATATCCTAGTCTTAAGTACCATATCGTACCGTCACCGATTCGCGGGGGTTTCGCTGAATATAAGTTCACGTTTCGTCTATAAGTTACGGAGGTTATATAAGCAACTATTACACCAATATCTTCGATAACGAACTGATTAAACCTATTTATTAACGTAATAACTACTTAATTATAGTTATTTCCAATAGAATTGTTAATTTCCTGGTTATCTTATTAATGCCCCTTTTTTCGGAGCTGCTTGAAAAATACTAGGTTATATTTAAATTTCTTGCAGGAAATTACTTAAGGCTTTAAAGCAATATATTTAACTGTTCGGACTTTCGGATCGGAAGAAAGTTATTCCTTATATGCACACTATTACTTTAAATCGTTATCTTATAATTTAAGAACCTATTTAACAGATTAAAACTATATATCGTAAACTCTAAGTCTGAAATGGCCGAATTTCTTGAAGGGTAAAACGCGGCGTTTATCGTACTGCGCGTTAATTAGAAATCAAAAATACGTTCATATTCGTTTCACTCCTTTTAGGAATTAATTTATTTTTTAAGTAATTAATTTCTTAATAATCTTCGACAAATAATTAAATTTTTCCTTTAAGGACTAATGGGAAACAATCCGGTTTTAAACTAGTACAAAAACTTTCTTATTGGGTTTAAACCTTGCTGCAGGTTTATTAAGAAATGTATAATAATATTAAAATAACGTATACGCAGGGTTTAAGTACGCTTTATACCGAATTCCTTATACGTTTAACATTTATCGCTTTCGCTTATTACTACTGTTATTTCGGCTCGCTTAGAAATTTCTACGATTGCCTCGTTTCGGCCTTTTCTCAAAGATCCTATTACGTAGCTAATTGCTAATATTCTTAACCTCTTTTCAATCAGGATCTTCCTAATTAAAGGGGTTTATTAAAGCTTTATACAAAATCGGAAATGCTACCTTAACGTTTCTTGCTAATTACTACGGATTTATCATAATCCAATAATTTAAAAGACTAACCCTAACCTCTAGGTAATTAATCGTCCCTTTCTCGATATCATACCGCTTAAAAAGCATAACTATATTCGATTAATTAGGCATAATCTGCGTTTTTGCTGTACAGAATTAATTCGTCCAGATAGCTAGCATAGTTATTTCGGAATCCCCGTAGCATTAACCTTAGACTATAATTTTCTGCTATTTCGCTATTTACTAAGTAAATCTTTCAACGGCTTTCGGAGCTTACTTTGATCGTTCTTCGCACTTACGTTTAGTATTTATAAGTAATCAGTTATCGTAAACCTTTCCAGATTATTGCAATTTAACGTACTAGCTCTTAAAGTCGTGATCTGCGCTTAAGTAAGTTTGCTTAATCGATAAAGAAACGCTATCTAGAACCCATTTCATAAACTCATTAAAATACTTTCGAAAAGTTTTATTCTTTTCGGTTTAAGTAAATGTAGGTCGGAAAATCCTAATTATAAGCTTATTTACCTTCCGTCATCATTTCGAAGCTATTTATCGAATAGCTCGTATAATCGATTTTTTGGACTTGTAAAATTCCTTCGAAAAAAGAACCAGCTGCCTACGTCGTTATCTGACGAACTAATCTTTTGAAATAAAAAGCAATAATAGGCGTTATAGGTTTAACAGGCCATGGAACATTCTAATCAGGATTAATATAATCCTACAAATCATCCCCCTTAGCTCTAATCTTAAATACCTACTTAAATTTATCCCAGTCCTTAGGACCGGTATAAATAATTGGAGACGTCGTCGGTATGGTCGGTGATATAACTAATAAGTATATAGATAATTGCTACTAATATAGAATCGATATCGTTTTAACAACAGCTAATCAACTAATAAATAACGTAAATTAAGCGAATAAAATTCTTAATTGTCAAATATAAGCAACATCAGATGTATTGTATTAATTGGCTAGTTGCGTACGCTTTCGCGACGGGTACTGAGCTTTGAAGTAATCTAGCCACGGAACATATATGTTCCGATCAGAGGGAATCTTATCGTATATGAGTGCTATCGCACCCCCTGCTAGCTGGCAGTATTTGCTTTATAGGATAAACAAGTTCTTTTAGCCAGCA
The DNA here is from genome assembly GCA_004155945.1 of Monosporascus sp. mg162. Lineage (NCBI taxonomy): Eukaryota > Fungi > Ascomycota > Sordariomycetes > Xylariales > Monosporascus > Monosporascus sp. mg162. The sequence goes on along the minus strand of QJNY01000040.1, from coordinate 111,444 downwards.
GAAAGATCGCGGCAAAGAATTGCTGCTAATAGCTGCTGAAGGTAATTGGTCGTATATAGATTAGAAGGAAGAAATAACAATACGGCGTCCGCAACAAGCTTTGATATAATGCGTGCACTCGTCGAAAAGCTGTAGATACACTTAGCAGAGAAGAATTCGATTAATTTGAGTTGATTTGAGGTGTTATAGTTGAGTTATTTAGATTGATTGTTGCGAGGTGCCAACAAGTGTCTCGCTTATTGGTGTGTCTCGCTTACTGGTGTGGCACGTTATATAAATTTTAAAAAAGGCTTTATTTAATTTTCCATCAAGTAAAAGGCTGGAAGTTATCTTAAATACTGGACCGTTAAATATATGGTCTTATAATTACTAAATAATACAGTTTATTAACGTCGACGTCGCCCTGTTACAACCGAACCTGCGGTATGTAAATATATATAATTACTAGTTACGAAAAGCCCGAAAATATTGTTGATTAAAGGGGAATATACGTTTACGGGCGATATATTGGTGGATGGATTTATTAGAGCTTTATGACGCGAACGTTTTAGGTATTTTAAAAAGCAGTTAAAATTAATAGATATTACGGAAGCTTTCGACCGGCGGAAGAATAATCTGCGAATAATTTTAAAGGAGGAATTGGCTGATTAAGAGGATATAATCGCTCGAAGAAAGGTGAAGCAGAAAGTTAGGGCTTTAAGAAATGATAAAACGTGATGCTTAATGCCGTAACTGCGTTTAGGCGTTAGTGAGGTGTGATAGCTAGTAGGGGGTGTGTTAGCATCTTATATATGGAAAGGCTCCCTTTGATTGGAATATATAAGTTCCGGAACTATGTTTTATAAAAAGAAGAGTGCGCGTTTTAGAGCGCCTGCAGCTAGTTATCCAATACAACATAACTGATAACCCCTCTATCTAACAATATTTGTATGAATAAGTACAAGTACGGAATTATTATAAAGTATTACATAGTAATAAACTGTGTTAATTTAAGGTAGGTTATTCGTAGAATCGTAGGAGGGCCTTATGGCTTGCATTTCCAACCTATAGCACCACAGCAAGTCGGCTGTCTGTCGGCGGAATTGCTTTGTCGTGTTTTAGGGGCTCGGTGGTGAAGACGCGGCTGTCGAAAGCCGTTAGCCCGACGGTTTACTGTCGTCAGAAAACTGATGGACTGTTGGCTACCCAGTTGCTGTTCCGTCTGGCCTCCCTTTCGGTCGCCGTGCTGGTGGTCGAGACGGTCGTACGCGATGTTGTAGCATCACTCGCTAGCTCCGTCGTGCTTGGATATGGCGAGGCGACTTTCGCAGCCAAGAGCACGGACCACCACAGCTAATCAGCCCCATCGGACCCACTGGCCGTGCTCGCTAGGCTGAGCATCAATCGACTCTATGTTCGGCACGGTCAGAGCCGGATCCTCAACAGAGTTGGTCTCGGTCGGGCGATCTATGTTGCTCTCCAGAGATTGAACTCGGGGCCTCATGTCATTTCCGTAGAATTGAAGGAGCGGTCCCTGGCCGCAATTTCCGTGGATTCGGGAAACCGGGACGTGGCAGTCGCGGAAGTCGACCCATGCGGGGCCTCATTTTCCATCAGTTTCAACTATATGATGGACTCACGGTCTGCCCCCTTGGAGGATATTGCAGGACAGCCCCCCACAATGTAGGCAGCCTTAGCAATCAACATTCAGCGCGGCAGCTAGCCACTGTGTACTTAATTAATGGAGGGTTTACATATATGATGATCTCGCCATTTGCACTGCTGCTTATCGCCTTTTGATTCTATTCTACGTTCGACATCCCACCTTTGCTCACTCAACTGTCGACGACCTAAACTATCGCTCACTTTTGAATATGCAGCTGAAGCCGCTCGTTCTCCTGCCTCTTCTGGCTACTTCTGCGTTCGCAAAGTGCAACAAGGACAATGGCAACCGCACCAGCACAGGCCGGCCCTCGAAGCAGTCTTCCACCGTCTTGCTACAGTCTACTGACGAATTCGCATTCCCGTCCTCTGCCCCGGGTCCTTTGGACCCTCCCCAGGCCGAGGAGAAGGTCCAGACGACTGAGGTTGTGGTGACTCCTACCACGAGTGCCGCTGCTCAGCCATCCTCCGAGGTTGCGGAGAAGACCTCCATCGTCGCGCCTGTAGCGGAAAGCCCGGTCGTCAAGACGCCCGAGGCCGAAACTATTCCGGCTGAGGACCCCGTCGCCAAAACCCCTCCCGTAGAGTTTCTCTCAGCTGTTGCGCCCGCTCCGGCCTCCGGGGGCCAGCAGGGTCCTCCCGCGCCTGCCAAAACGTACTGTGGCACGCCTAACAAGTCCGAAGTTCTCTTCAACACCCCCTGGATCGTCTTCTCCATGAACTACAACCAGCAGTCCATCAAGGGATCTTCGTGCACCGGCCTGTACGAGACCAGTGGCTCAGGGAACGGCCAGAGAATCCACTGGTCCAGCGATTTCAAAATCGACTCCAACTTCGACCCCAACATTGTCAAAGGATACTCCTTTGTTGGCCTTACCCAAGGCCTCGAGACGAGGCTGACCGACATCAAGAGCATTCCAAGCACCTTTGACTGGAAGATCTACGAGGAGTCCGAGTGGAAGGGTGCGTCAAATGTTGTTGATTGACACACGTTGTTCTTGAGATCTATCCGCTGACATCTGCTATTAGGTAATGTCGTTTATGACTTCATGACTTCCGACACCAAGGGTGACAGCACTTCCAGCAATGCCCAGGAACTCATGCTCTGGCTGTACTGGCACGGCGGCCAGGTTCCCATCGGCTGGGCCGAGGGTCCAATCGCTACCGTCAACAACCTCTTCGGCAAGGACGGCTGGAAGCTGTATCAGGGTGTCAACCTCGACACCGGCATCACCGTCACTTCACTGCTTGCTCCCGAGAACAACATGTTTGGTAATGCTTCCGCCGGTGCGTTCGATGGCGACATCAAGGACTGGCTCGTCGCTCTCTCAAAGAACGGCGTCTTTACGGCTGACACGTACGTCAACGTTGGAAACGCCGGCAATGAGCCATACTGGGGCAATGTTTTTTTCGAAAACAACTTGGGCTTGAGGATTAACCTCTAAGCCTGATCATTCAGTCTACGTCCTGATTCAGAGTATATATTTCCATACCACTTCTTGAGCCTTAAATAAGTAGCATCATTGCTGCTTTGCTTTTCCCAGGAAATTTGTGTCTGTATCTGCATGCCGCCCGGCTGCACGAGCCTTCCGTGTTTTGAAGAGGCCTGTAGAGTCGTGTGCAACTGCAGGACCCCCTTCTGAGATCGGCCCTCTCGAATAGACCAGGATTCTTTTATCGCGGATAATGTCTTCAGCGCCGTTACCGAATTTACACCACTTCCCGCCCGATCGTATCTTCCATCTAGATAAACCCCGTAGCCGCGTAGCATGAGCAGCTTCCCGCGTTCGTCCTTGCATCGTAAATATGGCGACGATACGTTAAAGGAGGAGCTGGGCCCGATATGAGCTCCCTAACTTTACGAAAAATATTCAAAGCTATGGCCGATCTCGCGATTGTGTCTCGGGCAAATTTGAGATAATGACGAACACGGGCCGAGCCGCTTGTTGAAAACGGCGAGAAATTATAGCCAGGAAACGTAAAACGAAGTAATATATTGAGATGATTTGCGGGCTTCTCCGAAGGGCTGGCGGTATTTTCCGAAAGCCGGAAAGTAAGCCCGACAGGATAACGAAAAACTTCAGCAAAACCTAACAAGTCGATAGACGGTTTTGCCGAACAAAGCGATATCGACGTGGGTTCTATAAACGACCTTAAACAGAGAAATAATTACTTAAAATACTATTAATCTGAGATTTTTAAGCTCAAAATAAGAAAATAGCTACCGATAATTTATTTAATATTACCCACGATAAATTTAATATAAACTGTGACGGTTATGGGCTTAACCAATTATTAAACCTAGTCGTACGGTTTATGTTGGCAGTGGTATTGTAGGAATCTAAGCAATGAAACGATAATTACGTCTAGTAATAGCAGATGTAAATCTGGGTAACCAATTATTATTGTAAGCTGGTATTATCTAGTTTAGATTATAGGAAATAATAAGTGTATATATACTAGTTTTGGCTTAAGGTATTTAAGCAGCTTAAACCTTTAAGCCCGTTAAGCCCTTTAAGCCGGCCCCTATTAGCTTAAGGGGCTTAAAGTGCCAAATGCTTTAAAATCTTTAAGCCAGTTACGTAACTTAAGACCTATATCGGAAATATCTCCCATATTCTCCGACCGTTTCCCTTTATGTAAATCCTTCTGGTTATAATACGATTTCCTTTTTTCCTGAATCTTTGCTTTTAAAGATTAATTTATTTGTCGCATTTGTTTAGTAAGCAATTTCTCCTTTTATATATCATTTTTTTTTAACCGTTATGTTAGGTCGTATTAAAAAACAAAGATTTTGCAAGCGTAATAACGTTTTAATTTTGTCAAAACGAATCGATATTTTTAGTTTTGTTATATTTTCCAATGTATTTTATTTTCGTTGCATATTTAAACGGAAAATTTGCAAGGTATACCTTAATTCGAAGAAATGCTTTTGCTGCGTTAAATATGGTAGTTTTTGTGATTTATTTAGTCTTTCAGTTTTTAAACATTAACGGCTTTTGGATCAGGAGGAGCGATTAGAACGGGAAGAAGAATAGGCGCGAAAGGCTTTCCGTTCCGCCGTTAATAAAATCGATCGCTTTCAAAAACTGCGTAAGGTTCTTTGCTAGCGCGGGGTCGAAATGTTACGTCGGGGTATTTAAGATATGGAAGCGATAGAAGAATTTGAACGTCTGGAGCGAAAGCAACAACAGTTGGAAGCTAAGGTTGCGTTAACGTAAACCACCCTGCCTACTAACTGGCCACCTGGTAACCTAGACTGGAGGGCTTTTATTCCTAACGCTTCCGACGTTGCTGGTAAAAGTTTTTTAGGAAGCGTTAGGCGTTTGTAAAGTTTTTCGCGGATTTCTAGGTGTTTTCGGAATCTAGGTAATCTTTTTACTTGATTAGGTACTGGGTAAGTCCCTTTTTTTTACGTATATCCAGTATTTTTTTTGCTTTGTAAATTAGTATATCCCTTATAATTTTTTCGTTTTGATTTTGTCCTGTATTAACTTTAATTATATCTGCTGTTAACTTTAAGAAGGAAATATGAAAAACTGGATAAAGTTTGACTTTCGGCGGTAATTCCAATTTATAGTTTTTTTTAAGATTTTCTTAACGATTTTGTATAAGCCGATATATTTAAAATCGAGTTTTTTATTTGGCCTTTTAATCTGGATGTTTTTGGTGGCTAGGTAAACCATTTCCCTTTCCGAAAAAGTTAATCCCTTTAACCTTTTTTGGTTATAATATTTATTTATTTGGTTACGTACGAATTTAAGCTTTGATTTTATTTCTGCATATAGTTGTTTTACTTCTTTTAATATAAGAATTGCTTTAACGTTAGCTGGTTTATCTTTATATGAATTTCGGTAAACTTTAGGTATAAATCCAAAATTAGCAGTTGCTGGCGTCGTTTTAATACTTTCGTAATAGTTAGTATCGTAAGTTAGTTATGCAATTAGTAACTTTTCGACCTAATTGTTTTATTTATAATTAATATAATATCGTAGATACGTTTTTAACGTTTAGTTAATTCTTTCCGTTTTTCCATTTAGTTGGAGTTTAAATACGCTGGATAATTTGTAATTTAGTTTAAGTTGAACCATTAATTCTTCCTAGAATTTCGAAGTAAAGGTAATACCTTTATCCGAAACAATATTTGTTAAAAGTCCGTAGGTACCTAAAATATGTTTAAGGAAAATGTATGCGAATTATTTTATATCGGTATTCTTATTATAAGGTAGGAAATAAAAAAATTTCGTAACTCGATTAACGATTACGAAAATGCTGTCGTAATATATTCCTGTAGTTGGATTTTTTAATAAAGGAAGCTTGGTAATAAAGTTAATATAACCGAATTTTATAGTTATTTAGTAACTAGTAAAGGTTGCAATTTTCCGTAGGGCTTATATCGTCGTACCTTTGCTTTAGCGCAAATATTACATTGCCGTATAACCTTTTAAACTGTAATTTGTATCTTAGGAAAGTAATATGTCCTTTATAAGCGTTTTAAGGTTTTGTAAATCCCTAGGTATTTATGTACAGGGTATTTATATATATTCCGTATTAGGTTCTTTTGTAGGTTTTCGGGTACCTATATTTTATCCGTTTAATACTTTGCTGGTTGATTAGCATTATATTATTGGATGCGTTAATATACGTTAGTTGGTATCGTTTGTATCGCAGTAATTCGTCGTTGTTTTAGGTATTTTTCGGGTATAATATCGAAAATTATTTGCTATACCTTAATCTTGGGTTTTTCTAGATTAAGTCGTTGAATGCGTTTATTTTGCCATTTTCTAATCCTTTTCGATAGATAATAACGTAATCGAATTTAAAAAAACTTTTTACATAACGCAATTATTTTCCGACAAATTTTCGTATCGTAAAAAAGTATATAATATTCTTGTAATCCGTATATACTTTGATTTAGTATATATTACCTTTAAGATAATATCTAAATTCCTTAAAGGCGTTAACGATAACTAGCAACTCTTTATCGTAAATAGGGTAATTTAATTCTGTTCCGTATAGTTTATAGGAATAGAACGTAATCGGGTAAAGTTTTCCTTAATCGTTTCTATATTTAACCATAACTTTTAAGGCGTAATTCGAAGTATCGGTTTTTAGCTTAATTAGTCGCTTTAAGTCGTATATAATTAGTATTAGTTTATTGGTAAAAACGTTCTTAATTTGCTGGAAAGCTATTTTTTTTTTTGGAATCTATTTAAATAGTTTGTCCGTTTTAATAAGTTCCGTTAATAATATAACCATTTTGCTAAAATTGCGTATAAATCGTCGGTAATAGCGAATCCAAAAAATGTTTATATTTCCTTTATGTTAATAAGTCATGCCTAGTTTTGAACAGCTAATAACTTTTTAGGCTTTACATGAATTTGATCTAGCGTAATAATATGTCTTAGGAATTCTATTTTTTATTTATAAAAATAGCTTTTTTCGGTATTAACCAAAAATTTGGCGTCTTATAAGGCCTGTAAAACCTGATAAACGTACTTTTCGTACTTTTCTTCCGTTTCTAAGTAAATAAGAATGTCGTCGAGGTAGCAAATAACAAAAATATCTAGGTATTTTTTTAATATATAGTTTATTATCCGTTAAAAGGTTGTTAGTACGTTGGTTAGTTCTATAAAGGTAATTAGATATTTGTATAAGCCGTATTTTATCCTAAAAACTGTTTTTAATTCGTATTTTTTTTTAATTCGAATTATGTTATAACTATTTCGAAGATCGATAGCTATAAACCATTTTGCTCCGTACAGGTCATCTTTCATTTCAATAATTAATAATAACGGTATTCTGTCTTTAACGGTAATATCGTTAAGTCGTCGATAATCTACTATTAATTGAAACTTTCCCCCTTTCTTCGGTACGAAGAACATAAAGTATCCGGCTGGTAATTTGGAACGTCGAATCCATCCCTTTCGAAACTTATTTTCGAAGTAATTGCGGAATGCATGTAATTCTGCATAGTTTAGGTTATATATCGGATAAAAGGCGGTACTTTCATTATTTTTAAAAATTATTTCGTAATCTTATTCGTTATATTTTAGCAATTTGGCATTAAGTTTTTTGCTAAATAATTTGTCGTACTTATAGTATTATAAAAGTACCTTAGTTATTTATTTAAGTAGCTTTTCGGGCGGTCGTTTTAAATCGTTATTTATCTGCTTAAATTTTGCTTTAAGGTTAGCAATAATACGTCGTATTTTTCGGTTATGCTTTTTGTTTTTAAATATGCCGTATTGCTTATAGTAATAAAGTTTTTGCTGTCTTTTTATGCTTACACTCGTCTACCTTATCGATCGAATATTAAAATCTCTCGTTGTTTGGCTTATCGCTAGAAAATAAATCGTAATCCATTTCGCAAATCTTCCAGTTAATAACCGGGTTAAACTATTTCAATTATGGCAAACCTACGATTAAATTACAGTCCTCGATGGCGATAACGTCGAAACTAATAATTTATCTTTTTCTTTCGATAAAGGTCTTAAAGTAATTAATTTCGTATCGAACCTATCTATTGTCGTAGTTAAATATCTAACCTTCGGCGTTTTCGACCTTGTAAAAATGTTCTTTAACTTTCCATAATATCTGTAGCTCGTTAACTACTTTTAGGGCGATATAATTACCTTCTGTTACGCCGCAGTCCATAAATACGGTATATCGCTTGTTTTTAATTCGTATTTGTACCGTAATAGGTTATTTTCGTACTGTTCGCATCGTATTTAGAGCCCTCCTAAGGTGTTGTTGTCCACCTTCGTTTTTTTTTGCCAACCTGGGGCCCCGTTATAGGTAGCTTAGGTCTTTTAGGTTATTTTCCAATTGCAGGATTCTTTCTTTAAGTTTTTTGTTCTTATCTTAAATCCATCTCAACTGCTGCTCTTGTCGGCGTAACGTTGCTGCTAAGTATTCCACTTGGTTTTAGAACGTTTTTCTGGTAATGTATTTTGGTTCTAGGGTTTTCCAGCTTTAACTTAAAAAGAAGCGAATTTTTTCTTATATAGCCGATCGCTTTTTTGGGTTTTCCGTAAAGGCTAGTTAAATTCGTAAATCGGTAATCATTTTCTGACAGTACTTTTCTATTATTTTTTAAATCAATTCTTTTTGCGTTTAATAATCGTACTATTCATAATAGCACTGGGGTTTATATGCAAAGTAATATTTACCTTTTAGCGAGCTCCTAACGGTTACCAACTTGTCGATCTCTTCCATCGTTACGGCTTCTCGTATATGGCGATACCATCTTTAATCCCTAAAATCGCTGCCAGTTCGATTCTTAAAATCGAAACCTTATCGCTACATGTGCATAATTCGTTACGATATATTCTTTCTGATCCTCGTGTACCTCGCACTGCGGTCGTCGACAGCTAACCGCATAAAGCTTTCCGTGCCGATCGAGTTCTTTTAGATATAGGTTTTCGTCCTATTTTCAGTACTTCCTTAGCCATGCGTTAAGTATTAATTGGTTATTTTTCTGTTGCCGTTTTTGCTATGTACGGGTAAGTAGCTTATCGTCGCTTAGCTTTTCCTATCCTTCGTATTCCTATAACCACTAGGTAACAGTAAGTCTAGTAAATCTAGCTTCTTTGGCCCTTTTGGCTCTTACTTGGGTTAACTTTTTCCCATCTTTCATTCCCTATCGCACCTTAGGTAAAAGGTTATCGTTATTTTTGGCGCGGATTATGTTAATCGTTTTTCTGTCGCCAGGTTCCTTTTTGTACTAATTTTTAAGAACTAAAACCCAATATACCTTTTTCGGGCTTTTGCATTTTCGCATAATATATCCGGGCTTACCATAGTTATAGCAGGTAACGAACGTTTTATCTTTCGACTAAATAGCTCTTAATTCTATAAGCCTTAGTTAAATTCTATAAAAGGTAAAAGGCGTAAAACGTTTCCGACCTTAATTAATTCCTTAAAATTTGGACCGTATGACGAATTGTTTACGTCGTTCTTATCGTCGTTCAAACTGTCGATTATCGATCTTTACAACTTTAGCGATATATTTGTTAAATACGTTAAGTCGTTCGATTTTAATAATTTCGTCCTTTATATCGTCCTTTAATTTTTTGTAAAAGACGTCGATTAAGATATCGTTTTTATCGTCGACCCATCCTACTTTGGATATAAAGTTCCTGAACTCGACGGCGTATTTAGAAACTGATTTTTTTTGTTTAAGCTATGAAAGGTTTTATGCAGCCTTTTGTTTTGCGTTTAAGTTATCGAAGTTATCCTTAAGCTTTTGTTCGAAGTTAACGTAACTTTCGAAAAACTTTTTGGTAACCGTTTTTTGGTCGTCTTCCGTATTTTTTAGGTAGTTGCGTAAAGTAGATTTAAACTAATTTAAAGCGTCCTTTTTAAGAAATCCTATTATGACAAGGATTCTGTCGGCGTTACCTTCGATCCTTTCTAATCGTAAATACATTCTAGCCCGGGTTAGAAAGCCTTAAATATTTCCTATGCTATCGTAAGGTTCGGGTTTCTTAACCTTAAGTTTTGGAGTAACGGCTGCTAATACCGAATCGACTAGGACGGCGGTAGCCTGGGTAATAAGCTGCTAAATATGGGCCTTAAGCTGCTGGAGGCGTTTTTGCAATTATTAAGTAAGGGTAAAAACGGTAGCTTCGGCGTTAATCGATATTCTAACAATGTTAAATATTGCTTAAAATCTGACAGTATTACTGAACAAAAGCTTACAACGTATAACGGTTATAAGCTTAACTAATTATTAAACCTAATTATACGGTTTATATTAATAGTAATATCGTAAAAATCTAAATAATAACGCGATAATTACGTTTAGTAATAGCAGATATAAATTTAGGTAATTATTTGTTATTGCAAGTTGGTATTATTTAATTTAAACTATAGGAAATAATAAGTATATATATACTAATCTTGGCTTAAGGTACTTAAGCGGCTTAAACCCTTAAGCCCGTTAAGCCCTTTAAGCCGGCCTCCACTGGCTCAAGGGGCTCAAAGTGCCAAGTGCTTTAAGATCTTTGAGCCAGTCACGTGACTTAGGACCCACATCGAAAATATCTCCCATATCCTCCGACCGTCTCCCTTCATGCCAAGTCCCTCTGGTCATAACACAAACGCAAAAGTAATAGCCTTATACAAACCTAAATACATTTCGGAATAAACATAGCTAATAATAATTTTATCGAAATAAACCATACATTGTAAACGTTTAAAATAACTCGTAAACTTATCTCATAATTATGTAAATTATTTAAAATTTAAAAACGTTATTATTAAGTATACATATTTTCGTGAAGATATAAATACGTCTTTATATGGCTTTATAATCGGCTTTCGCAACCTTAAACGCTTTACAGATATCTTATTTTATACGTTTACAATTTGAATTCGGTAATAGTATTAAAGTATTATTAACAAGAATTAATAACATGTAATTGTTATCGATTAAACCGTTTATAGCTTAGATAATATTAATAAGGTATATATGAGAAAGAGTACTTACGGACCGGAGAGAAATATTATCTTATACTGGTACGCTATTTTATCAGCGGCTGTGCTATTATAATCTGGAATTACGCGCTGGATTAGCGAAACAGAACCTTGAAAATAGTAACTACCGTTCTTACAATATAAATTATGTAGAATCGGAAATCTGTTATGACTAAAGAGCTTACGCCCATTGATAGACGGTCGGAAAGTGTGGGACGCATTCCCGATGTAGGCCTCGGGTTACGTGACTGGCTCAAAAAAGTTTCAAATTGCTTGGCGCTTTGAGCTCTTTAAGCCTTCGAAAAGGCTCAAAGAGATTAACGAGCTTAAAGGTTAAAGCAGCTTAAATACCTTAAGCTAAAAGTAGGATATATACGTTCATTATTTCCTATAGTTTAGATAGCATCATCCTATAATAACAATTAGTTATCCAGATTTATATCTGCTATTATTAAACGTAACTACCGCTTTATTACTTAAAAGTTTACGATATTACTATCAATATAAACCGTGCGATTTAAGTTTAAACGTTAATTAAGCATATAAGTATTATATGTTGCAAGCTTCTCTTCAGTAGTACCGTTAGATTTTGAGCAATATTCAACACTATGAAAATATAGAGGAACATTAAAGCTATCCTTATCCAGCAGTTATAAAAACAAATCCAGCAGCTCGAGATTACGGTCCAGCAACTAATAGTCTAAAGCGGAATTGCGCTATTTGCGACTTCCAGGCTTAAGGTTAAAAAGCTTTAACCTTACGATAAAAGAGGAAGCGTTTAAGGCTTTTTGATCCAGGTTCGAATATATTTACGGTTTCTAGCATCTAAGGACGAAGCTGATAAATTTTTGCAGTAACAGCGTTTTTTACCGAAGATGTCTTAAATTAGTTCGAACGTATTATGCGCGATTACCTAAAAAACGCCGAAGATAGTCAGGAAACGTTTACTAAAGAACATTTTCCTGAGTTATGCTAATTTCGAGCAAAAGCTTAAGGATAATTTTGATAACCCGGATACGAAGCACACAGCCGTACAAAACCTTTCACAGCCAGAGTAAAAAGGATTAGTTTTTAAGTACGAAATCGCATTTAAAAACCTTATAGCTGAGGCCGAATAGATAGATAACGAAGCTAATACCTTAATCGACATCTTTAACAAAGGCTTAAAAGAAAACGGTAAAGACGAAATTATTAGAAGCGAACGATTTACTTTATTCGACAAATATATCGCTAAAGGTGTGAAAATCGACAACCAACATGTTATAGCCCAAAGGACTCGGCATGGACAAAGACGGTCGGAAGATATAGGACACATCTCCGATGTGGATCTTGAGTTACGTAACTGGCTCAAACCAACTCACTGTGTTTAATTGGGTTAATGGGGGCTTAGCGCCTTAAGCCGGTTAAGCCAGGGAGATAGCTTAAGGAGACTTAAAGAGCTCAAAGGAGATTGCTTACTATAATTAAGTTTGAGCCTGCTTAAGCCCGTTAAGCCAAAACTAGAATATATACGTATATTATTTCCCATAATCTAGATAGCACCAACTTGCAATACAACTTGGTAACCCAGATTTATATCTGCTATTACCAAACGTAACTATCGCTTTATTTCTCAAATTCCTACGATACTATTACTAATATAAACCGTACGACTTAGGTTTAAGAATTAGTTAAGCCTATAACCGTTATACGTTGCAAGCTTTTGTTCAATAATACCGTCAGATTCTGAACAATATTTAACACTATTAAAATATCGACCAGCACCAAAGCCACCGTCCTTACCTTAGCCCAGCAGCTGCAAAAACGTATCCAGCAACTTAAGGCCGACATCCAACAGCTTATTACTGAAGCCGCCGCTCCAAACAACCCAGTACTGACCTCAGACCCCATCTAATGAATGACTCTAGCAATGCATAGGCAAAATACATATAAATTAATAGTAACCTACACATTCAGGAGTCATTTGATGACGCAAAAACGTATTTCATGATAAAATAAAGCTATTAGGCTATTTGGAATTGCGCTGCCGCTTTTTAGCAGGTTGCTTTTTAATATAATTGTTAATTGTAACCTGATCGCCAACTTCCATAGGCTTCAAACGTTTAATTGCTTTGTCCTTAGCTGATCTGATGTCTGCTAAATTCGTAAAAATCTTATTCGTTTGCTTAGCAACTGTTTGACGTTTGGGACGTTCGTATTTTTCGAGTTTCACTCGTAGGTTGCGATTTTCGTAACGAAGCATTATATTTTCGGTGTTAAGATCGGTAAGTCCCTTAGCCGTTTTAGTTACTACATTCCGTATATCGCGAAATGCCTTTGCATGGTTGCGTACGGCCGTTTGTATACTGTTCCGTAGTTCTTTAGCCTTGTAACAAGTATGGAGGACTTCGTTACGAGTTGCAATTACTTTTTCCGGAGGTGTTTTCGGTTTAGGGGCTGGCTGGGCTGGCTGGGCTGCTATCTCGGGGTCCTTTAACACTATTTCGGGCCTAAAAAGAAGTATACCGGTGTGACGTTATCCGGCTTTGATGTTTTTGTCGGTAAACGCGATCTTTGCGGCCTTACGATATGCTTCTAGCATGCGGTGCTTATATTAGAGAGCAGTCGAGGATTTCGCCGGCTCTATGCAACGCCTTGCGATATTCCTTTTTGAGACCGGAAAAAACGGAAACGTTAAGTGGCTGAAGGTTAGCATTTGAATGGAGTGGCAGATATATAAGAGCGACCTTGTTTTCTATACATTTCTATATAAAAGCAGGGGATACGTAGGCAATATAGCTATTTAGGATAAGTAGTCGCCATTTATGATGGAAACGCGGCTTAGTTTCGGGGAAGAAAATAGACTTTAGCTATTTTAACGCAATAGCGCTATTAGTGTCAGATATAGTAGACATCAGTTGTATTATATTAATTGGCTGGTTGCGTGCACTTTTGCAACGCGTGCTGATCTTTGAAGTAACCTAGCCACGGACCATATATCTTCCGATCAGAGGGATTCTTATCCTATATGGGGTGCTATTACACCCCTTGTTAGTTAATACACCCCCTTAAGGCCTCGACGCAGTTACGGCGTTAACTCTCACACTTCTTCACTTTTTAAAGTTGTAGCATTCCATTCCACCTCTCCTCCGGCGATTAAATCCTCCTGACCAGCCAATTCCTCCTTTGAAAATATTCGCAAGGTTTTCCTCGGCCGATCGAGGGCTTCCGTAATATCTACTAATTCTAGCTACTTTTTAAAATACCTAAAAAGTTTTCGTAACAGGGCCTTTGTTAATTTATTAGCTAACATGTTACCCGTAAACGTATAATCTACTTTGATTATGTTCCTTTCTGCGGCTTTTTGTAACTAGTAATTATAAATATCTATATACCGCAACTTTATCTATAACAGGGCGACGTCGGCATTAATAAGCCGAATAATTTGTCGATTATCATACCATATATTTAACGGTTTAGCATTTATAGTAACTCCCAGTTTTTGAATTAATCGAAAGCTAAATAAGGGTTTTTTTGCAACTTACGCAAGCAATAAGAATTGCGCTTATGTTGTAAAAGTAGTTACTGTATTTTCCTTATTTGCTCGTTATCTTATCATTTTTCCAAATAGCCTTATAACGTAGGCTTAAAAGCTTTTTCGATCGATTATATTATCCGCGAAAAAAGCGTCGTTTCAGATATTTAACGGATCCTTACCCCCGAGCTATAGCGCTAATGTTTTGGTCCCGATTAGGTATAATATATAACCCAATCGACAGCTTTGTAATGCGTGTCGTTAAAGTTCAGGTTAAATTGGGCAACTCGGGAAACGGCAAAAGCTATATCCCGTCGTATATTTACTGCTACGTATAAAAAGGAACCGATTTTTTTCGTATTTATTAATATACCTTAAATAGACCAAATTCAGGTTCGGCAATAGCTTAACGCTTATTATTAGCGTATCTAGAAGCTTATTTAAACTTTTTTTAGAATAAAGTTAACTAGCCTATTTATAAAATTAGATTAAAAAAGCCAGATCTTTTTTCTTAGCTTTGTTTTTAATCATTTCGATCCTTAGGAACTACTGTAAGTCCTCGCCCCTTTTAACGATATATCGTTTCCCTATCTGCTGAATTACCAGATCGACGAAGGTTTGATTTTTCTTGCGGTATACCGTAATAATATCATCTATAAAGAAAAAGATGAGTACCTTTTAACGAATAAAACAACAGGGTTTATAAAGAACGGGGCTAAGTTCTGAATTTTTAAACGTTTTAATAAGTTTCTTCTGCCAAAGCAGTAGTAATTCCCTTAATTTATATAATGCTTTTTGAAGCAATAAAACTGTTGTACGATACGGATATCTTAAAGGTATTTTTATATATATTTTTTAAGGTAGATTGGCGTTAAGGAAGATGTTTACCGCATTATATTACTTAAGCTTTCGGTCGAATTTAGCCGCGATAAAGGTTAACGTTTTGAACGATATCCTAGTTAAAATGAATACGTATATATTACTACAGGCGTTTTTAAGCGGTTAATCGCCCCGTACGACGAAACGTATCTTACACTTTTGCTATCAACTATATTTGTCGAACTTGTAAATATTTACCTATATATACCTTAAAACTTATTTCTCTTCAGTAAAAGATTAACTAATAACTTTCCAAAATTACATCTTTTTATTATTTTGTAAATAAGCCTTTCCGGCCTTACGAAATAACTTCCTTAACGGGTATCTATTTAGCTTTTTATGACCTTACGGCGGTAATGGTAAATTGCGCCTATATCCCCGGTTTTGCAACCTAAAAATTTTATATGTCTTCGTATCGAAACTTTTCCTATTAAAATAACGAGAACTTCGAATAATTAATTTCCTTAAATTTCATCAGCTTATTGGGCGACTATCTATCGTATTAATAAAGTAAGTTAATCGTTTTGCGTTAAACGCGGTTTTTTATACTTTATAATCGTTCCGATGACCATCCTTTCGCCGCGCAACGTACGGAAAACTTACGTTTATAACCTATAAGGTACCTTCGTTTTTTATTATTACTTTATATTAAACAGAACGACAAAAGCTTGAGGTTATTTTTATAATTTCCGCTAACGTATTAATCGTAATAATTATTAAAGCAAACGCTAATAGAAATATTAGTTCAGAAAACGGAAATAGTTCGAATATAACGGTTATATAAGAGTATTTAATCTTATACGAACAGGCTTATTTTCCCCTATTTCGTACGTTTCGTACGTTTATGCTATGTTAAAATTACCACTTCTATTTAACCGATAATGAATTGGGACGGGGAGACTCAGTTCCGATCAGAGCATCTTTGATGGACGGGTTACGATAGAATAGCCGAGTGCAGCGGTAATGAAGGCAAACAAAAACTCTGTATTTGGGTCCGTGTTGAACTAGATTCTAGAAAACATAAATGCGTATGTAAATGAACGATAAACGGTGATGAATAGGTTTCGGGGTTGCGCCCGGCGGAAAGAGCTTCTAAAAATACATATATGGAGTTAATTAACTGATCAGCTAAGTTATGCCCTCTTTAGCCCGGTACTTTGCATTATTTTAACCTTTTTTTTTCGAGATAAAATTGTTCTTAATTTATTTCAAGAAATCAATAAAAACATAACGCAATTAATTTTTAACGCCATAAACTATATATGAAACTTATTAATTAATTTAATTAGCGCTTACGCGGTTTATCCTTTATTATTTTTAATTTAAGATTTCGTTTTCGACGTTTGGCCAAATCCTTTCGTTACTTGGCCCTTTTCTGTTTTTTTTAAGCCCTGTTTTCTGGTTTCTTTATACTGATTAAAGACTTATACTTAACCCAGCCTGGTTATTTTTGCGGGAAGTATAATTTTAGTTTTTGTTTAGCATTTTCGAATATATTTTTTATTTACTTATACGGCGTAACATATTAACCTTATACTATTACTATTACGCGTTAATTATTAACTTTCGGTTAAAGCTTATATTTTATTTCGAATAATAATTTCGTAAGTATTAAATTAAGTCGTATAGCTTTAAATGCTAAAAGGTTAATTTGAATTAATAAGAAAAAAAGTATTAATATCGGAAATAGTCGTATAAATAATTACTAAAATTAATTAAAACGTTACTTTTATTTGCGTTATTTATTATGAAGTAATTACGCAAATTAATTAAAGTTTGGTTCGTCGTTATTTTCCTTAATTAATAAGGACGGAAAGTTTTTAGGCTAGTTTTTTACGTTTCTTTTAGCGTTTTCCGTTTTTGGTTTTAAACTTAAAAATCCTTTAATTATGTCGAAAATTTTATTTTTTATTCGATATTCGCCAAATCTTTTCGTTTCGGTTATAATTTAATTTCTCTATTTTATAAAATCGCCACAGATAATATAAAAGATATAGATAATTTATAATCTACAAATATAGTATCTGGTTTAAGTGGATATTTTGACGATTACTATACGGGCAGGCGGATTATCCAATTCTAATTTTTCTTACGTTTTTCGGTACAGCTAGAATAATAATTAAGTACGATTTTTGGTAATATAAATATCGAATATTAATAACAAACGCTTTAATCGGTCGTATAATATATTAAGTTAATACCTTATTAAATCTTTAACAATTAGGACTTTAATTTAGGCGACAGATTATATATATTTCGGGTTATTGTTATTAATCGCTTCCTAAGTTTTATTAGGTAATGGTTTAAATTTATTGTATAAAATTATTCGTCCAGCTTTTAAAATAACAGCAATAATTTTTAAAGGTATATCTCAAGCGATTATCTGGATAAAAGTAATAATATTCGCAAAATATAAGTAAGTTCTGTTTTAAACGATTATAATAATTTGCTAAAAATATCCAGTTACTTCGTTATATTACGGTTCTATTAATTAGTACGGTAATGAGTTAATGCTTTTTTGTGGGCGTTAACTGTTGGTATTTTTTAGGTGTATGGGAATAAGCCGATTAAAACGAACTTGCGGTATAACTTTTTTTAAGAGATAAGGGATAGAATTATTGTTATGTATCTTTTTAAAGAATTGTATTATGTTATCGTTTTTTTATACGGGTATATTAACTAATCGTTCAAACTTTTTAAAAGCCGAGGTATTTAACTTTTTGGAACTTTCGCCCTTATTTTATATGGTACGCTTCTTAAATTACGACATAATAACTAGGAATATATTAATTAATGTATTTAAGTATAATATTAGGTAACTTAGGAATAATAGTAGCATCTGGGGATAATATGTAATATATGTATGTAAATATATTAATATAGATATTTTGTAAGTATTAAGGTATAATTGTCGTATAGGTTTAAAAATTTGCTAAAGTTTGCCAGTAACTTATATATTTAACTAATTAAATGTATTTAAGGTTTATATACCGAATTTTTGCAAATAAAACGTATACGCCGAAAAAATCCCAGAAATTTTCATCTGAAGTTGTATAAGTAAGTATTTTCGTTGTTGCTTTCTTTAATTAAATGTATGTATTCGTTTTTCGTATTTATACTTTTTTTGCATTTTTTCTGTAACATTATTTTAACTTTTTTTTCCAGATTTAATATATATTTAAATATATATATAATTATCTTTACTATACCGATTAATATTATTATAAGTTTTCGTTAACTATTAAATTTACGTAATCCTTAAGGTTTTCGCGGAAGTACAGATTTAAGTAATTTTGTTTTTATTATGAAAAAATCGTTTATTAAAAAAAAGTTTAATCTAGGTAATAAATTTTCAAATCCTGGTACCAAGAAGCTTATCGACCTTAAGGTTAAGGCTAATATTAAAAAGTTAAACCGAATTTTTGATTCCTGTCGTAGAATATTAGCGGTATTAAATTCGTCCATATTTTCCAAGTTATTAACCCGTCGTATCGATAAACTTTTGGGCAATATTTGGGATTTAAAACCTTTATATAATCCTGATAATGTTTGTAAATTATAAAACCTTATATATCGTTAAGTACCCATTTTTAACTTTACTTTTACCTTTTAATACAGATTCCGTAATATAAATCCTAATTAAAATATTTTATTATCAGAAATACCGGTTATAAATGATCTCCGATTTTTAAAACCTGGGTTAATGCATTATGTATTGCCATTAACAAAGGTAGCTAAGATATTTTTAAAGCCCAGCTTAATTCTTGGTATCGTTGAACAGATAGTCGGTGGTCGGCGATCAGTAACGCCTATACCTGTTCCTATTGACCTACCGATACCTAATAGCAATTTATTCGCTAGATTTTCATTAACGGCTTTGATAATCCTAGTACGGCGGGCAAATTTTCGGGTTATTAATCGGATTTCTGGGCCATATATTAATATCGGAATATTACGTTTTCGTTATGTTTATCTCGATAATAATTAAAACGTAACCAGATTTTAAAATAATAATAACGTTATATATTACGTTATTCTTAAACATATCGAAATAAATATTTGGTTTTTTTTGTAATATCGTAAATAAAACCCGTTAATTAGTATAAATGTTCGGGGTTATATTTATTAGCGTTATCGGTAATCTAGTTACAGGTCGGTATTTGCAATAACAAATCGAAGGTAAAAACTTTTAAGCGGTAGCAAATATTTAATTTAATATAATTAAGTACTTTTAGTTAATGGAAAATTTGGTAACTTATTTAGTATACGTCAAGATTTATCGGGCTAATTTTTTAAATTATTTTATAACTGCCTTTGTTAAAAATCTTAAATACGTTACTGGTTTATTTATTTAGGTTTTCGGTATATTTAACTTAATACTTTACAAACTTTACGAAAAACGATATATAACGTCCGAATATTTTAATTAATACGGAATATATTTATTTTTTAAATATTAATCGATTCTTAATTTCTTTAATAAAGCGTATAATAATTATATCGGGTTTATCGAAAGGCATAATTATACCTTTCGGAACGAACGGTTTAAAATATTTAAAGCCAGCTTTTTACGATCGCTATAAATCAAAAAGGATATTCGTACAGAAACTTATCCTATTATTAAAATATACCATAAAAATTAATTTCAAATAAGGTAAAAAAAATATATTATTAATTTTCGGTTCCATGTAAATATAACGGGACGTATTAATTATAAGTAAAATATAATAATTATCGTATAAAATATCGATAAGCAAAACGGTAAAGGAATTTAAACGAATTATTATATTTTAGTTTTTTGCAATTAATTACGTTAATTTTTTCCGTTCTTTTAATAATATCGTTTCTATCGTATCGCTATCGTCCATAACTACATAACCTTTAAAGCGGCCATTTAATATCTATATTTCAATATTTATTTTTATAAGTTTTAAAACTTTAAATTATTAATTTTTTAATAATTTGATATTCGTAACATCCGAAATATTTAATATCGTATCGTTGCTTTAATTAACAAATAGTTTCGTTTAATCGTTTTTTTATAAATTAATCGGTTTTTAATATCTTTTTTCATTTTTTACAAATTACTTTAATTTATTAACAAAAAAAGTACTTTATAACTTCGTCCTATTAATTTTTTTCAAACAGTAAATACTTAAATTAATAATATTATTAATTAAATATAAACTAATTTAACGGTATTTCAACTTTATATCTTTAAACATATTTATATATCGTAACGTATTATATAATAATACCAAATCGTCCCTTTTTAAAAATCTACTTTTTATTTTATTTTTGTCCTTTTTATTCGCCAATTTAACTACTTTGCAGCGTTACTTAACCATTACTTTGGTAACCTTAACTACATCTTCAGTTTTCCTTTTTAAAAGCCGAATTTTTTACGTAATTAGATTTTCTTTCGGCGTATCTAAATTTTAAGTTATAATTCTCCATATCGGCAGGACTATCTTAATCGGTAAAAGCGCTTTTTATCCGTATAGCAGTTTATAAGAGCTAAGGCCATAATTTTTCATAATGGTATTAACGGCGAAAACCATCTTAGGTAAAAACTTAACCTATCCTTTGCCAGTTCCATTTGTTGCTTTTATTAAGGCTTTAACGATCGGGACGTATCCTTTTTCGACCAGGCCTTATTGCCAGGCTGCATACGCGGTACTAACTTTCCTTTTAATCCTTAATAATTTATAAGTTTTAATAACTTCGCCCTTATTTTCAAAACCTCCGTTAATTTTAATCTTAATCGGGATACCATATCGATAAAAAACGTATTTATTTAAAAACTTCTTAATCGTTACTAACGTAATTAATCGTAAAACTTTAACTTTTAAATAATCGGATAATTTATATTTAATTTCGACCGTAACTTTATAACTATCGTTATTAAGCATAAATTAAATATCGATTACCTAAATAACAACTATATTAATCGGCTGCGAAAATCCATAGCTTTTTTTAAAACGTCGATCGGTTACTTTTTAGCCCTTAATATACGTAAATACTACCTCCCGAACATAGTTAAATATATTACGTTAATAATATATAACTGTTATATAACGGTAAATCCAATTTCGCCCTTTATAACCATAATCCTTATAATATTACCTAATTACCGCAAGTCGCTTTTGTTCGGTATTAACCATTCGCCGGCTGCCGTACTTTTTATTTGCTTTACGTTAAAAATTACCGTTTTAAACGAAATAATTTAACGTTTCGAATTTAAAGGTATTTCTTTTTTTCCTTAAAACATTATGGAACCGATTAAAAAAATTCAATATCGTTAAGAACTTAACGTACTTTTGTAATTCCTTAAACCAATTCCCGATAAAAGGTCCTTGTCGCTAATCCGTATTAATAAATACAAAAGCTATACCAATTAAAATAAAGTTAAACCGAATAATATTAAGTTAAATATTAATAAAATCATCGACTTTTCCCTTTTATTAATCGTTTAACGCGTTAAAAGTTTTAAGTAACTTTCGGAATAAACTATTCGTTATTATATTCTTTTTACCGGAAATATGTTTAATTTCGAAATCGAACATTTTTATTTAAACAATTTAACGAATAATTATAATATTAAGCAAAAAACTTAAAGAATTATTAATTTAAGTTATTAATATTTTAACCTTAATCTTTAATACGAATTAAACTTTATAAATATAATTTCGGAATTTCTTTAAAATTTTAAAAATAACTTAATATTTGAATTTATTAACGTCGTAATTTAATTTAGCACTTTTTTAAGTACCACTTTTAAAACGTACGAAATACTTTATTTTATTAATTAATTAACCGAAAATACTTTTAAAACCTTTTTTGCTCGCGTTAATCTTATAATAATTTTTCCGATATTAAAGTTATAATCCAAAATAATTAAAGTCGGAATAATAATAATCGCTTTCTTAATACTTTTTATTACGTAATTCTAATCGGGACTTTAAATAAAAGGTTAATTCTTCCGGAACAAGCTTATAAAAAATTTTATCTTAATAGCAAAATACGTAATAAATATTCGATAATAAACGACAATACCTAAAAAAGCTTTAATTTCCGAAACGTTTTTATATAGCTGGATTTTTAAGATTTTTTCCACCTTAGTTATATCTAATCGCCGCCCATTCGTTCCGTAAATAAATCCGACTATAACGGTTATTTCTTAATATTATTAAAACTTTTTTATACTAATCGTCGCATTAACAAGCTCGCAGTTAAGAAAAGTTTTGTTTATGTTAACGATATGCTTATAAACGAATCGCCGAATTCCTGGAAAAATTTGTTCGTTGTTATATCTTATCTTTAAGCCTTTAATTTTAACGTTATCGACGAATGGCCGTGTTATATTAAATATCAAATTATTTAAAATCCTTTTAACAATACGGCAAAAATAAGCTATAAAGTTAATAAACCTTTAAAGCATAATAATATACCTTAAAAATCCCAACGGTATTACGAAAATAGTAAGATTTTTACTGGCTAAAACTAAAGTAACTTAATCGTAACCTAAAAAAAAGTTTACTAAAGTAACTAAGAAATATATAGCAAAATCCGCAGAAAATTCGGCGCAATTATTTAACATAAAAGCATTTCGTAAAGTAACGGCATTTAATTTGATTGCAAAATTAATTAATCGGAACCTATTATCCTTTTTTTCAATTAAGAACTAAACATTTCTATATACAGCATAAAACTATTCGAAAATACTTCGCTATATACGTAATTGCAATATTTCAATTAGTTTATATTTAATATTTACCGGCATTGTTATGCCCTTAACTTGCTATACTTTATAAGGGATCGTTCGAATTTTATAATTTGGTATAACATTTAATTTAATTTTACTATATTCTTTTTAATCCCAGGCTAAAACAGCTTTTCTACGAAAAAATATCTCCTTAAAAAAAGCTTTCTTTTCGGAAATAAACTTATTTCTTAATTAATTAAGAACTTCGTCGGCACGTTCTTTAATAAATCGGGTTTCTTAAGGTATAATAATAAATCTAAGAAACAAAATAACTAAAGATATACCAAGTTTATCGGATTTTTTTCCATTTTAATCAATAACTTGCTAAATTTTTTCGAATTCTTTAACTTTCCAATTCGGGTCTCTAAAAAGTATTAATCCATCAAAGGGTACATCGTTAACAGAAACTACCTTTTTTTATTTAGGTTTATATATCGTATTAATTTAAACGTTCCGATTATTATTAATCTTTTATTACATCTCGTTTTATAATATTCTATATAAAACATACGTTAATTTTTCGTCGTTAAATTAACCTAAAATCTTATTGCCGGGTTTTAACTTGTTATTAATAACTTTTTAAATAATTTTCGCGTCCTAATTAATGTAAGTATTATTAATCGAAAAAATATAAAAGCTTATAACTTATTCGTTTATCCTTTCGTTCGTAAGCCTGCTTTCACCAATAAAGCAGCCTATTATTTTATCGGCTGCTTTTTTCTAACTTTTCGTCAATACGAATATTACGCATAATACGCCTTACAAAAACCAAAAAGATAATAATTTTTAACGGGCCAAACTTTAAGGTTCCTTCTATTACGTCCGGGTTTATATTAAGCATTATCTTCGATTTGGCCATAAAATTAAGTCTTAAAATTAATAACTACGTAACGTAATAATTACTGCCGACAAACAATAAAATAGTAATTAATCGGCCAGCTAATTAAACGGAAACCTCGACTATATCTTTAAACAGAATCTTTTTTTGAAAATTAAAGCCCAAAAACGATACGCAAGTTTGTCGCATAACCAGTCCATATCGCTTAACGTACGACGTAACTATAACGCTCAATTCTGCTCTGATATCGATAACTCCACTAATTAGGTCCTTACTACCTCCGTAACCTACTTTAACTGCTAATCTAAACAAAAAAGTAATATATTTAATTAAACTATATTACTAAATCGACAAAACTTTAATTTCTTTTTAGCTTTTTACTTTATAACCGATATCCATAATAAAAATCTTAATAAATCTTTTTATTTTTAAAACTTTTAATCCTTATATTTTAACTTCGATTATTTTAATCGTTTCCTTATTTTTGCAACCAAGTACCTCCAGAATCTTAACGGCCATAAAATTCTTAAAAGTTTTTCCGAAATTTAAACAAACCTCGATCAATTCGAACTAAATAATCTTAAATTTCCTTTTAAAATTTTTCCGGATTTTCTTTTCCCAGAATTTAACTATATACTTATCGATCAAGCCTTTATAAGTAAAGGTATTATTCGTTTAAGTTTTATCGTTTACTTAAATAATACTAGTATTTATTTGAAAAATATTATTTATCTAAAAGCCGATTTCCATATTATAAAACGTAAATCCTTCGTATATTAATTCGTCGTTATTAATTTCGTATTCGGTCTTATTTTTTTTTTATGCTTTTAAATTTTCTTTTTCATCCCTGGAACGCTTTATTATTATAACGCTAATAAGCACAATTAGCTAATTAAACTCGTCGATTTCCAAAGCTTTAATTTCTTCCAAATACCGGGTACTTTTACTTTCGATAAAGTTACTTTATAACTATTTACGTAACGGTACTTCTTTATAAAATGGTTTTCTATTATGGTTAACGAAATAAATTATATTAATTTTAATTACCTTATTTTAATTAATATCGGACTTTTATCGATTCGGCTTTAAAATCGTAATATGCTTTTAGAATTTAACTAAATTATTAATATCCGGGTTAAGGTTAATTAATTAATTATTTACGCCCTTAAAGATGTCATTTCGCCGATCAAAATATTACATTTTTTTCTTAAATCGGGCAAAAAAATTAACGAATTATAAATCCATTTTAAGATTTTCTTCCAAATTAAAATCTGTTATTCGATCGCTTAACTTTTTAAAACTTAAAAAAACTAAATTATGCTTAACGTTACTTTATTTTCCGGGGATTTAAAGAAAATGATATATTTATCGTCGGCGAGTAAAACTAATCCGGTAATTTCTATATTAAAAAACAAACGGCACTTTTGCATAATATATCCTAACTTTAAGCAAAACTAATAAGTACTTTAATTAAAGTTACCAAAACGTTTACTTTAACTTTAATAACTTCTACGGTAACCTTTTCGGCTTCGGTATTTACTTTGTTTACGGTAAAAGCTTAATCGAATATAATTATTTACCTGGAAATTAACTGCATTAATCGATAAGTTAGCATTATAATTATATACTTAAAATACTTTTTATCTTAACGGAACGTAATATTATAATATCCGGGTTACTTTTCGGTTACGTATTTCTTTTTTAAAAGCCTTTAAGTTTTAAATTTATCGAACCTATACGATTTTTAAGTCTTATAACGTACTTATAATCTTTAATACCTAATTAATACGGTTAAATAATTTCGGTCGCAACTAAAAACTTCCTAATTATTATTACTTAAGCTATTAAATTCAATTAAACCGTTTTTCTTTTTCTTAATTAATATAAAAACGGATACCTTCTTATTATCGCTTATATCTTTTATATTTAAAGAATCCTGCCTTATTTAAGGCCCAGTTTTTAATTAATATCGAAACATTATCGTAATTAATTACGTATAAGTTTTTTAATTTTACAAACGAATTATTAAAAATCTCTTTAAAACAATTAACGGATAACTTTTCCAATAAACTTTTAATATATTCGTCCTTAATAATTAATTTACCTTTTTGCTTAATTTTTCCAAAATATCTTTTACCTTAATAACATACTTTAAATAATATTCATAAACATAATTAAAAATACTACGTTAAACTTATTTCGTTAAAATTTTTAATCGATCTTTAATTATCCGAATTTGCTTTAAATCTTACAATTTAAAAATCTTTAAAATACGTTTAAACGTTTCGTTTTATTAAGTTATATCATTAAATATAACTTTAACCCGGTTTTTTATCAAGGGGCTATCAATTTAATAAAGTAATTCGGCGATTATTTCAAATTTCTTAAGCTTATATTTTGTAAATAATTTATTAATTCCTTTAAGCTAATCGATAATTCCAGTTCCTAAAAAGCGAAAATCCGGAAAAGCTGATAAATCCGGAAAAACTATAAAAAACAAAAACTTATTTATAATGTTAACAGGGAAATCGTAATCAAATTAATTAATAAGTCCAAAAAGTATAACGTGCGGTATAAATACTTTTAATCCTATAAATAACTTTAAGTTTTAAGCTAATATAATATTTCGTCTTTACTGTAAATTAATAACGATTTTTAAATTCACTTAAATAATCCTATCTTTAATTAACTTTAAAAATTTAATCGGATTATTAATACTTTAAGGTTTAATTTCGCTAAGCTTATTATCGTAAAAGTTCTTTATCGATCGGTATTAAGCAGTTATATTTAAAGGGTTCTAACTTTTCGTAAAACTAAGGAAATTCGGTATTAACAGTAATCCGTAATATAAATAAACTTAAATAACAATCTTAAAAAACTTCGATAAACTTTTAGAAAACTTATTAAAACTTATTTCAAACTAATTAATACTACCAATCCTTAAATTATTTAAATTTTAAAATACTTTTTTAACGGGAATATATCTAAACATAAAGTAAATAACTATCCGCGATAATTATTTTAAATATACTTTCCCTTTTTTTTGGACTTAAAAAGCAAGTAAGTTTTTCCTTTTATTATCCGTCCGAATAACTTTATCTTAATCGTCGCTACGTCGCTAATTATTTAATCGCACCTTTTCCCACTTATCAATTAATACCTTTATTACCAACCTAAACGTTACAATACTTAAACTTAACGAAAAAGTAAATCCCAAATAATACCGCTTAACAATAACCAAATTAAATATTATCCGATTAACGCCAAAAAATTCTAAAATATATTTTATAACATCTTTTTCCTAATTCCTGCATTATATTAAAAAACGTTATTCCTTTTTCGATACTTTCCTTTTACATACAAAATAAATAACTTCATAACTTTATTCCTTTTTCTACTCGTATTTGTTATCCTATTTATATCGTTAATCTTATCGCCGTTACACTTATTCTAATTAATCCAAATCCTAATAGCCACGTCGCCAGCGACGCAATCTTAACTTTTTTAATCCTTATTAATTAAATTTCATAATCTATCTTATTACGTAATCTTTCTGTCAATACGTATAATATCCTAAATTGCGCAATCGGTCCAGAACTTAAATAATCAATCCATGCTCCAAAACCGGTCGCCTATACGCTCGTACTCCTTTACCGTCGTTCGAATAAAGCTATTTTCGTAATAAGGCTTTAATTTAACAACTTTCTTTTATTAATCGTACAAAGGGTCGCATCCTTGTCATAGTCGCGGTCGTCAATTGCATGCCGCTTAAGTCATCGTATCCGTAGCCATTGTCGTAATCGTAATCGTATTTAAGTCTAAATGCATCTAATCAAAACCTCGTCCCTTCCGTTCCTTCGATTTGTTAATCGAAGATTAAGGTCCGTCGGCAGCTAACAAAAACCAATATCCTCTCCTTAGCAGCCACTTATATTAAAACGGGAAAACTTAATTCTGATCAAAGCATCTTTAATAAACGGGTCACGATAAAATAGCCGAATGCAGCAGTAATAAAGGCAAACAAAAACTCTGTATTTGGGTCCGTATTGAACCAAACTCTAGAAAACAGAAATGCATATGTAAATGAACGATAAACGGTAATGAACAGGTCTCGGGGTTGTGCCCGGCGGAAAGAGCTCCTAGAAATACATATGTAGAGCTGACTAACTGATCAGCCAAGCCATGCCCCCCCTGGCCCGGCACCCTGCACCATTTCAATAACTAAATTATTACGTTCAGGTTTTCGTTTTCTTTTTATCTTTATATATTTGCGTAATTTGGACTTTCATAAAGTAATTTTACCTATTACAGTAGCTTTTATAGCTTTTCTTTTATAACGTACAAAAGGTTATTTTTAAAATTTTTGATATTACCTAAAAAGCTGGCCTTGTCGTTAAACTGTGCGTTTCGAATGGCGATAACCTTATTAATTAGTGGGTTCCAGATCTCATAGATGTTCGTAAATTGGCAACCGATGGAAAACCCAATGCATGCCTTAAAGTTTAACTTTAAAAGTTTTTGTTCTTTTTTCAAAGCGGTAGCTGTTATAATATAGGCCATACAGCTATTGAAGTGGAGTGGGGTGCAGGAATGGGTGCAGCTATGGCTGCAGTAGCTACTGCAGCAGCTATTGCTAGCTACTGTAGCAGCTATTGCCAGCCACTGCAGGTACTATTGCAGCCACAGTTTCTACCTACTTCCGTCTGCTTCACTGCTGGGCATCTCGGCAATTTACTCGGCTATGGCAGTAGGTCAGCGATGGTCTATATATTGCTGCTGACCTAACAACTTTTATATGCAGTTTCTTATAGCATTAATGGCTTCAGAAATAGTTAAGAAGTCCTATTATTCTTTCCAAGCCCTGATCAAGATGTTCTGCATATTACAACTTCGATAAGCCCTATCCCAATTTATTTGGCTTTCAAAAACGGATCGAACTTGCGACCATCGATTAACAGTCGGACGTCTTTTAGTTAGCTGCCAATCTTTAATCTCGATAGGAAGCTTTTCTTAATTGACTTATATGCAGAATTTTCTTAATCGGTTGCTTCCAAGATTTCTTACTATCTTCTTTAGATTCGTTTCTTTATTTCGAGAACAGGTTCCAAGGTTCAAATAGTTGTTTTTGTCTTTCCAAGCATCCTGATCGGAACGTTTCTGACAGCTCCCCATATATTTTTCTGTTGGAATACGTCTACAGCTACCCCGCCGCTATGATCAGCTACGTTAACCGCAGCCATTTGTTCTTCAGCCAGTTATTGCTTCGCCGTCAACAATACCCCATCTCAGTTAGTTTTTTATCAGCAACCTCGTCTAGAATAGGTTGATTTCGTCCTAATTAGGACAATTCCGACAGTTCTACATATGATTTCTATACAGATACGTTTTTTTAATCCGCTATTAGCCATGGTTAGCGACAGCCTAGCTAGCAAGTCACCGCCGTCAACGCCGCCATCAAAAATTTGTTAACAATTACAGCCAGCTTCTATTAGCTGCATCGCTGGGATCAGTCATTTTCCTGTTATTGGGTCGAATTAAACAAGTTCGCACATATTTTCTTTGCCGAAACGTCCGTATCGTCCTTCTTCCAGTTATGGCTACCGACAGCCAATGCGCCAGGTAAGCTAAGTCGACGAGACTAGTTAATTTGTCATCGATTAGGTCGTTTCAAACAGTTCTACATATATTCCTTAACCTATACGTTTATTCCTTCCATTCGAAGTACTAGCTAACACGTAGCCACCGACAGTTACGCCAATTACTATAAGTCGCCGAAAACCTTACTTCCAAATTATCGATTTCTAAACCCGATTATCGACTTACCACTTTTGAAAATTCAAACTGAACAATATATAACAAAGCAGAAAATAATTTTAATCCGAGGATTGCATATAATTTTAAAAGAAATTTGGGAATCTTTAAATTAATACCCGTTACAGCAGTTTGGTAAATGGTAACGTACGAATTTTCCGGCTGTATATAATTAATTTTGAATATACCTTAGATATAAATAAAATAAAAAAACTAAGCAACGATCGAAAAAAAGCGTAAGTTAAAAAAACATATATTAATTAATTAGTTTTATATAAATTCGAAAATTAAAAGCCCCAAAATGTTTTATATGTTACGGGCTCATAATAGGCAAAGCTTTAAAAAGTTCTAAAGATGCCCGAATTAAAGGAAATAAGTAAGGTCCAAGGAGGTCCGGTTAAAGGAGGTTCTTTTAGGAACTGATTTTATGGATTTATATAAGGATTTCCATAATAAAGAATAATGCAGGGCATTCCGATTTTCTTTATCCCTTTAAACCTGGAATTAGTTTTTATTATTTTGTAACGTTATTAAAAACCTTCCGTTATAAAAAAAAAGATTAAAGTAAAGTGGGGTACAAAAATAGATGCAGCTATAGCTGCAATAACAACTGTTGCAGTTATTCCTAGCTACTATAACAGCTATTACTAACCACTACAGGTACTATTGCAGCCATAGTTTTTACTTACTTCCATCTGCTTTTCCGCTGGGCATTTCGGCAATTTACTCGGCTATAGCAGTAAGTTAGCGATGGTCTATATATTGCTGCTAACTTGACAACTTTTATAAGCAAATCTTTATAGCATTAATAGTTTTAAAGATAATCAAAAAATGCTATCATTTTTTTCAAGCCTTAATTAAAATATTCTGCGTAATACAACTTCGATAAGGCTTATCCTAATTTATTTCGCTTTCAAAAAAAGATCGAACCTGCGATTATCGATTAACAGTCGGACGTCTTTTAATTGGCTGCCAGTCTTTAAATTCGATAAAAAGTTTTTCTTAATTAATTTATATGCAGAATTCTTTTAATCGGTTATTTCCAGAACTTCTTACTATTTTCTTTTAATTCGTTTCTTTGTTTCGTGAATAGGTTCCAAGGTCCAAACGGTTGTTTTTGTCTTTCCAAGCATTTTGATCGGGACGTGTCTGACAGCTCCTCATACATTTTTCTGTTGGAATACGTCTACAGCTACCCCGTCGCTATGATCAGCTACGTTAACCACAGCCATTTGTTTTTTAACCAGTTATTGCCTCGCCGTTAACAATAGCCCATTTCAATTAGTCTTTTATCAGCAACCTCGTCCAGAATGGGTTAATTTCGTCCTGATCAGGATAATTCCAACAGTTCTGCATACGATTTTCTATATAAATACGTTTTTTCAGTCCGCTGTTAGCCATAACTAGTAATAGCCTAGCTAGCAAGTTATCGCCGTCAACGCCGCCATCAGAAATTTGTCATCAATTGTAGCTCGCTTCCATTAGCTGCATCGCCGGGATCAGTCATTTTCCTGTTGATTCGGTCGAATTAAACAAGTTCGCACATATTTTCTTTGCCGAAACGTCCGTATCGTCCTTCTTCCAGTTATGGCTACCGACAGCCAATGCGCCAGGTAAGCTAAGTCGACG